>SKCR01039150.1:0-61451 GCA_019454045.1 Zanthoxylum bungeanum | reverse complement strand
CTACCCGATTAACATGATAACATTGTTAATAAACAAGTTGTAAATAGATACTTGTGTCATAAATAGATTGTACGAGAATATTTTTGTCGTGTTGACATGATTACTTGAGTAGAATTTGTCATAAGTGGGTAAATATATTGAGTTGATGTAACACAAACATGACATGATTAATAAACTGGTTGATATAAAATGATTAGTAATTGTGTCAATATTTTTCAATCTGAATTCGTGAAAGGGAAATTATCATCTGTCCATTCAAAGTTAAGTTAAAACCTAAAAATAAATCAGATTTTTGAAATTTTGCATTTGTTTATCTCAAGTTATGAGAGAAAGATATTTTACACACAAAAACTAGTAATATATGATATTTTATAGCAAACTAATTATGAAAAATTACATTTTATATCCAAAAATTAGTAATTTATGTGTAATTAGTTTGATTTATGACTTTTTCTAGAAGGAAAAAAAATGTTGATTTGTGACTTTAATTAGAATAAAGTACGACGTGCACGTGCATTCGAACATTGAACACCTAATTAATCTCTCCAATTTGAGTTTCCTTTCATTTTATTTGACAATTTTTTTTCCCTTAAAATTTTAAAATAAACTTGTTTAACGATTTTTTTGATGTAAATTCTTTGCGCCGGAGGCGCGACAAAATTTTGTTTGCTATGAAATGTAAAAAAAAAAAAAAATCATTTTTCTTCTTTCAAACCATTTTTTATGATTCGCGAGGCATAAAATATTTGTCTTACGACGTGGCGAACGCTTATTGGCTGCACGAAAAGAAACCGGCGCATGCGACAGCATTCGTTTGAGACATTTTCCTCGTTTCTTGTAAACGAAGGTATGAGTGACGTGGTACCACCAGCGAATTAGAAAATGACATGTATAATTTAATTCCTATTTTTTTAGTTGTTTTTTAATTTTTTTGCACGCGTGACAATAGATGATTGACTTGTTGCATGGATGACGTGGTACCTCTGTTGCACCAAATATTTTCTCGATCAAGCCTTTGTATAGTTGAAAATCGAAAATCGGTTGGGTCGGTCAGGAACGAAAAATTATTTTAAATTCGATTGGATTATATAATTTGGACGAAAATTGTTCCAAATCTCTTATTAAATGATTCAAAAACTTAATTATTGATCAAAATTTAAGATAATTTAATATAAAAAATTAGGATCAATCATAAATTCGAGATGAAAAATCATCTCAATTCTCAATCCAAATATTGCATGATCCTAATTTTGATTTATGTTTGAGTAAAATCGATTGGTTTGGTTTGGTTCGGTTCGAATCGTGAACTGAACCCGTAAACCGCTCGATTTATAAAATTGAGAACATAATCAACTGAACCAATCGATTTGGGGATTAATTCTTCTAAAAAATCGATTCGGTTCAAAATCGAACCGAATCAAAATCGAACCGAATCAAAATCGAACCGAACTGAACCGATTCGGTTATGATTAGTTCTTAAATTTTTGAACCGATCAGTTTTCTATATAGTTCGGTTTCGGTTTCCACCTTTGCCCACCCATAATCAAAGCCACTAACTCAATCTTCAACCATGGCCCTACACAACTCCTTGTCCCAATCACAGCCGTCCATTTTTCATAAACACATTCCCAACTAACTTTTCAAACTTAAATATATAATACACAAACCTGTCAAAAAGACTATATTTAAAAGAAACCCCAAAGAAGCTCCCATGATGCTTCATGGAAATGAACCTTGCACACCTTTATAAATACTTGACCCCAAATACAAAAACAAACCCAAATGAAATATTTTTCCTCCAAATGGCTAACCTTATGTTCAAAAGATCATCATCATCAAAAAAAGATGATGTTGTGGGCAAATCAAAGCTTGAAATTATGATGATTAAGTGCAAGAAACACCCTAAGCACAAGCAATCACCAGGGGTTTGTTCTCTTTGTTTAAGGGAAAAGCTCTCTCAGCTATCATCAACAACAACTTCAAGCTCATCATCAAGAACTGCATTCAAATCTTATTGTTCATCATCATCATCATTATCCTCTTACTACTCTTCTTCTTCAGTTTCTTCTTGCTCTTCTCCAATATTGTACAAGTTTGGTGGTGGCAAGAATGTGTTAACTAAAAGTAGATCATTGGCTTTTGTTCCAAGAATGAAAAACAAACAAGGTAATGAAACCAAGAAGAAGCAAAATGGGATCTTTTCAAAGTTGCTTGGGCCAAAAAACAATAAGAAGATAGATCATGACGAGGGTCATTTGGTTCATTCAAGAACCTTGAGAGAGATCATTGTTACTACCTAGCTAGCTAATTGGTTTCATTTTTTTTTTATTTTTTTTATTTCCTTTATATATATGATCATTCTTTTTAGTTTTATTTTCTTGATAGACTGAATATAGCTCTTAAGCTTCTTTTTTACACGCAACAGAAGATACATATTGAAAACAATATCATGTAAAAGCATGTAAGAGGAAAAAAATATATATGTACGTTTGTGTAAGAAAAGTTCCTCAATTTTTTTTTATAATATCATACTTGAGAAACTATTAGCACAAGGAATTCTGATACAGTACTGAATTGAATTTATATTGATTATTGTATTAATGATCGGAAGATAAATGGGGTTCACATGTGATCCACATGAAATAAATCCTAATAAAAATAAACTCATATGAATACCGAATCATAATATTATCCTTATCCTTTATTTGTTTTTGTATGTATGTAAGAATGAGAAAAATTTCCACATTGAACAGCGAGGAAACATTCTGGCAACTGGGGGGGTGTCTAGCCCACATATGACATGTGGTTGATGGGTCCATGACCCTGGATCCAAGAAATTTCATCACATTGGAATTTTTTTAATAAGTTTTGTGACTTGTTGCTAATTCTGGTTCAACAAGTCTAATTTTTGAATCTTTTATTTGTGTCTTTTAAGACTGAATCAAACTTGGAAAGCTTGTGGGACAGCTGGGAAAATGACAGCACACAAATTCTTAGCAGCTTCCTATAGAGCTTATATAAAAAGTAGTCACCCTGGAAAATAAAAATCATTTTTAAAAGATAAAGATCGAACGATATGAGTTTCATGGATACTTCATGCCATTGGTTATTTATTTCCACTTAACATCAATAATGCTTACTTGATCAAACTTTTTGAATGACTATTAACAAAACAAGATTGGCTACTTGATCAAACTCATTTGAATGATTTATAAATAATTGAAATTAATTATCAATTACTATATATATATATCTATAAAATGATTAACACAAATTGAATCTAAATTCTTCGAACTGAGCTTAATTAACCAAAATATTAGTCCAATAAATATGGTTACTTAACCCACATATAAATATTTCCACATAATTACACTTGTTTGGTGTGCGATATGAGATGACCCTCATCAGTTGTATTATGTAAAATACATATTATAGAATAAATATATACGTTGAGAGTATATGACTTTCTGAAATTACAAATACATTCTAAATGAATAAAAATGAGATAGAGATACAAAGCATTGAAGATCTACATAATCATATTCTCATATCCCTTTGTTCTCCGATATTTGAAAAAAGATGAGGATTAAGGATTTCTTACACATCAAAATTCAAGCTAGTTAACAATACCATTGAGCCCACAAACAATTTGCTTAGATTCCAACTTCTCTAAATGTGAATTTGTTTATATGATAAGATTATAAAGTGAAGTTCCATCCTCATTTTATTAAGTTAAGAGCATAATTTCCTAGGAATCGAAAAATCTATATCCCACCTTAAATGTAAGGAATAATAAGATTTGATTGTTCTTTCTAACAAACGATTAATTGCCAACTCATAAATTAAACATTGCCATTTCATTTGGTGAAATAAAATTAACATATATTTGTAATTATAAAAATATTAATATTTTATGTAAGGCAGAAGGATTGTTGGAATAAATCATTAAAAATTATGTCATTTATGATAAATGTACGAAATCAAGTAGGAAATCTTATTGGAGATACTCTACAGACCAAACTAAAAGATAAGAAATGAAGATTTCAATACAATATTATTTATTTTTTAAAACATTAAAATCTACGGTCTTTTGTTGTTTTATTCGGTGCTTAACTTAATAAAAATAAAGATTCTTTATGTTTATGTTTATGTTGTGTCCCGTTTAGCAGCATTTAAAGTTTGTAACATTAGTTTGATAGCATGATAATCAATAATCAAGCTATATATGCTGGTAAATGAGCTATCATTCTCATATGAGATCTTGGTCGATCGTCTGTAGCTATAGGTTCATTTCATGTGATCACTTATTAATTATAAAATGATATTTGCTACAAAGTATATATGACAAATAATTTATTCGTTAGAAATATTGTATTGGTGTCTTCTTGTTGTAGGTTGCTGCCTTTCTTGGTTTGCGAATAACTATCCCCTGTATCTTCCCTAAATCTAGATTAATTAATGAATTAATTACAAAGTAGAATGAGAGGAATAAAATTGAATGACGTGACCTACATTAGAAATTGAGAAGTTGTTAGGAGTTGGAAGCAGATTTATTATAAAAATGACAGATCTACTCACTCCATCAATAACTAAATAGGATTAGTTGTATTGTAGGAGATTTGGTTTTTATTACTTATGTACACAATCAGGGCCGATCTTGATCATAGGCGAGCGAGGCGACCATCTATGGCCCCCAGTTTTTTTCTATATCCTCTAAATAATCAATGGTAAAGACTTTATGTTTTTTATTATAATATTATGTTATGATCATGAGTCTCAAAAATAAAAATAACCTTAGGCCTACTAATTTGCAAGCTGCTTCTAAGTAATCATTGTTCGTTGGATTACATAAGAACTATATCGTTATGATTGAAGAATGCAAGCGATTTTTTCTAAATAGTCTGGATTCTTCCGTCGAGAATCACTTTGAAAGTCTTACTTAAACTCTTCTGACTGAATATTATAAAGCCTATAAATCAACAAGCTACTATCATCTCTTCATTGTAGATTAAGATTGTTGACGGCTAATTTTGGTCTCAGGGGCAATAAGGGTTTTTTTACTCCCGAGACAATCCTCCTCCAACTGTGAATTTGTTTTGTTTATGGGAAACCAAAAGCAAATTTGGCAAAAGATAAGTAAATTCACCGATCAACAAAGAGATTTAACGTGGTTCGGCGGATCAGATCCAGCCTACATCCACGGGCACAGAACGGACGATGTTTTATTACCGAAATATGTTTCTCTGATCTGTTTTGCATTTACAAGTCTAATTCTCTCTTGTTCTTTTCTCAACTCTACCTTACAAGCACACTTTCCCCTCCTATTTATAATAGCAAAGAAACAATTTTCATTTTCCCATAAGAATTCTTATTCGAAACTACCTTCACTTCCTTTATCCTATTAGGACACTGACTTATCAACTTTTCCCTATGAAAGTATGATAACTTATCTTCTTATCCGTAAAAATAGGATGTTTTATCTTCTGGAGCATATCTCGCCATATTCTCGGTCTTCATGAGGTCGGTCACAATGGTCTTTTGAACTGAGAATGCTGCTATCGATCTGATAATGCCCGACCATCCGGTCTGGAGTGGTCGGTTACCGATCATAAAGTGCTCGACCCCTTACTGTTGGCTTTTAGTGGTCGGGTCGGCATTAATGATCTTGACCAAGAAGGGAGTTACCCTTTTACCCATGTCGTGCTGTTTAAATATCATAGTGCTTGAAAATACCATCAATATATGTCCCCTAGTTCTCGGTTCCAACGAGTATACAAGTTGGTGCCGGGAACTATATAAAAAGAATAGTACTCCTGATGGAGTGACGGCTAGCCTTTGTGAGGAGAAGTTTATTGGCCTATTACCACCATGTCCTTGGTACGATTGAGATGTTCGGTCTGACTTCTTTTCCCGCCAGAAGAAAAATCCCTTTATTGCCCTTCTGTAAACCGTCCCTCGAGACGCGCAACGGTCACATCCTCTTAAATGCCCATCAGATCACTTCTAGGGTTTAACGGGAGCCTGCCACTTGTCAACCATCCGTTGTCCTCTCGCCAAAAAGCAAGCAAAGGACGCCCAATCTCAGCCGTCCATCCAACTCTGAAAGATCATTTTAAAAAAACGACTTGTGGCATACATTTGACGCCCTCGTTCGATCCAACGGCCACAAATGCACTGAACAGATTATAAGAAAACGGAGTAATACACTGTTGCCTTCTTTTACGAACGCTTTGAATTTTCCCAACCGCGAGAACTCCTCTCTCCTAACTGTGCTCAGTGAACTCAAAGAATGACCAGACCGCACCGAGCAATCTGCAATCCTTCCAAAAGAACCAAGTAAGTTTTCTGAACGACCTCCCTGCTTTGCTTTTTCATGAGTTGCGAATCCTACTGTTTTTTTTTTTGTGTGGAGCATGTCCGGACTTTTGGGATTAGGGACACTTAGATTTGTACTGGGTTCTGTGTTTGGCTTTATGTTACTAGGGAGATATTTATGGCTTGATTGATGTTGTTAGGGCATTTAGAACCCACATGTTTAGTTTTCCCGGAATCTCAGGGTAACTGTGAAATCCCTAGCCGTTTTAGAAATTGGCTATAGACTGACCTCCCCCCCTTTTTTATTTCTCGGATGTCAGAGATGTCTGACAACATGTCTTCCTCTACAAACCCTGCTAGACCTTCGACTCCCCCTGCTGAAGAGCTCTCCTCGAGCTCAGGGGCACCAAACATAGAGGATCTCGACACTACCCCCACCCATTCCGAAACTGAACAAGATACTTACCATCAGAGAATTCCTCAGAATGACCCAAAGCCCGGTGATTTTGACTGCTCGGCTTTGGACATGGATCGGTCTTCCAAGATAACTGAAGATGATCTAGCACTGCTCCGGCAATGATATGATATTCCGATAGATATTGCTCTTGAAGTCTCTGGCCCATTGGATCGTGCTAGTCAACCCGATGAGGGTTCGGTGGCTCTTCTTCCGGATTTCTTTGAGTGCGGACTTCGGCTGCCAATTCAATGTCATTTCGCCTAGATGTTGGCCGAGATGGAGATCGCCCTTGTCAATTAAGCTTGAATAGTTGGAGGATCTTGGCCGGGCTACGTGTGATTTGGCATCGGGCGGGACTCGGCGAACCCTCCCTTGAAGAAGCGAAGAGGTTGTATCGATTGAAGGCCAACCCAAGAACGCACCATGGTTGGTACTACCTTTCTGCTTACGCTGACTCGTCAAACATTGTCGGCAAACTCCCCGACTCCAACAAAAACTTCAAAGATTTATGGTTCTGGGCCACAGGAGATTGGGGACGGGTCCTGAGATCCCACGAAGAGGAGATTTCAGTCCCGGATATCTTCAGAGCGGGAGGTTATGAATCTAACCCTTAGTGTTCATGCTCTTGACTTTATATTAGGATTCTAACTTCTTTGACTCTTCCCAGCTTGTTGGAGGGACGCTCCCAAAGTCTCCCATCAGGTCCGGGTGCGGGTACACTGGGCTCGGCGATACGCCGACCATTGGAAGCAATTGGTTAACGATGCAACCTTTGTCGAGTCGGGCCTCATTCGGACTGCTCCTCCGAAGGTCCCGGGGCGGATAGGTAGATTCTTACTAACCCTCTGACCGATCCCCTTGTTTGCTTAACATGATAATGATTTGAAATTATTCAGATTCTGGACTGACCACTTTTATGCCTTCGCCTTTAACAGGTATGTCGAAAAGGCCAAAATACCTTGATCAATTGGCCGATGCAACAAAGAAAACCGGCCATATTGGAGCCGGACCCTCTCGTAAACGGCCAGCAACTGTCGAGGCCAAAAGGGTGACTGAAGAGGTAGCCCCACTGGCTACCCGAAGCTTATCTCCCCCATCTGGGGCATCGCCAACTGTCATTACTCGACCTTCCAGCCCCCCAAAGCCTTCTAAAAAAAGGAGACGTCTGATCGGGGTAGAAGAAACCGAGCCGACCCAGGAGATAGAGGAGGAACAGGCCCCGAGCAAAAAGAAGCCAATTCGGAAAGAGAAGAAAATGCCGGAGGGGACTTCCGGATATGAGGCTTATCCATGCGGCCATTCGCTTCTGCAAAGGGGAAATTTCAGAGGAGGAGTTTAAAAGGTGGCTACCCCCTTCTCCTGAAGAGATGATGGATCCTGACCCCATTTCGATCGTCCCGGTACTTCCAGCTCCTAAAGAGGACCGACCTGAGGCTCCTGCTCCAGCCCCTGAAGCCGTAATTGTTGGAGCCTCCTAGGGCGTCAATGTGGAAGCCATTGTCCCTCTTCCCGAGGCCGAGCCCAGCCATTTGCCACCCGAGCCTGTCGAGGAAGAAACAATTGCTCCTGCGCGGGCCGATCTTTAAGGGGTAACCCGAATGAGGCCCCGTGTAATCCCGAAAAAATTTCATTTTCCTTGTAATAACTTTTTTTACAATCATATTTATATAAATATTTTTATGTGTTTCTATTTCGCTTTTTTAGTCTTTCATAATTTGCTCTGATTGCTTTTTTGTAAACGATCACTCGGGGCCCGGTCGCGAGGGGACAACCCGAGCCGGAAATAAGATCATGCAGTGGAACGAACCCCGACTCCCAGCTAGGGGAATCACTTGGTGGCTCTGGGGGAATGTTATGTCCCTAGTCCGAAAAGACAGACTTCGGTGGGACGTAACCCGACCCCGAGCTGAGAGAAAAACTTGGCACTGGGGGAATGTTACGTCCCCAGTCCGAGAAGACAGAATCGGTGGGACGTAACCCGACCCCGAGCTGAGAGAAACACTTGGCACTGAGGGAATGTTACGTCCCCAGTCCGAGAAGACAGACTCGGTGGGACGTAACCCGACCCCGAGCTGAGAGAAACACTTGGCACTAAGGGAATGTTTCATCCCCAGTCCGAAAAGACAGACTCGGAGGGACGTAACCCGACCCCGAGCTGAGAGAAACACTTGGTATTGGGGGAATGTTTCGTCCCCTGTCCGAAAAGACAGACTCGGTGGGACGTAACCCGACCCTGAGCTGAGAGAAACACTTGGCACTGGGGGAATGTTTCGTCCCCAGTCCGAGAAGACAGACTCGGTGGGACGTAACCCGACCCCGAGCTAAAAGACGACATGATGGCATTGGCGGAACGAATCCAGCCCCGAGCCAATTAACCAAGTGGCCTTGGCGGAATGAATCCAGCCCCGAGCCGATTAATCAAGTGGCATCGGCGGAACGAATCCAGCCCCGAGCCAGTTAACCAAGTGGCCTCGGCGGAACGAATCCAGCCCCGAGCCGATTAATCAAGTGGCCTCGGCGGAACGAATCCAGCCCCGAGCCGATTAATCAAGTGGCCTCGGCGAAACGAATCCAGCCCCGAGCCAGTTAACCAAGTGGCCTCGGCGAAACGAATCTAGCCCTGAGCCGATTAACCCTTGGGACTTAATCAGAAGGGAAGTAAATCAACATTTGAAGCCCTATTGGATTTGGCATGGGCGTACCCTTGCCAGACCAACGAAAAACAAAAACAAAACTTTGGAAAATAAAGTCAAAATGTGGGGAGTGACTTAGCACTTATCCCAAAGTAACAGTACGGAAGCCTCAAAACAGCGTCCTGTCCGAGGTCTCCAAAACATAATTCTGAATCTTTCAATTCAGAGTCCCGGTGAACCAGGATTCAGATCAAAGAGCGTTCAGAATGGTAAGGGCACATTCCTCTATACTTCAGGTCGCTATGGAGCCTGCGTTTTGTTTGAGGGCTCCTCCTTACAACGCTGGAGCAGGCATACGCCACGAGGGTACAATCTCTCCTCATACTATGCTTCTCACAGACCCAATGACCAAATAGGTAGGGATCAAAGAGTGTCCGAAACATCAAGGGCATCATCCTTTTTATATTCGGTAATACTGGAGCAAGCAAACGCCACAAGGGCATAATCCATCCTCGTGCTATGCTTCTCACGGATCCGAATGACCAAATAGGTAGGGATCAAAGAGTGTCTGAAACATTAAGGGCATGTTCCTCATTATGTTCGGTAACACTGGAGCAAGCAAACACCACAAGGGCATAATCCATCCTCGTGCTATGCTTCTCACGGATCTGAATGACCAAATAGGTAGGGATCAAAGAGTGTCCGAAACATCAAGAGCATGCTCCTCCTTATGTTCGGTAACACTGGAGCAAGCAAATTCCACAATGGCATAATCCCTCCTCATGCTATGCTTCTCACGGATCCGAATGACCAAATAGGTAGGGATCAAAGAGTGTCCGAAACATCAAGGGCATGCTCCTCCTTATGTTCGGTAACACTGGAGCAAGCAAACGCCACAAGGGCATAATCCATCCTCGTGTTATGCTTCTCACGGATCCGAATGGCCAAATAGGTAGGGATCAAAGAGTGTCTGAAACATCAAGGGCATGCTCCTCCTTATGTTCGGTAACACTGGAGCAAGCAAACGCCACAAGGGCATAATCCATCCTCGTGCTATGCTTCTCACAGATCCGAATGACCAAATAGGTAGGGATCAAAGAGTGTCCGAAACATTAAGGGCATGCTCCTCCTTATGTTCGGTAACACTGGAGCAAGCAAACTCCACAAGGGAATAATCCATACTGCGATGATATTCACATGTCGGCAATGTGCTCTTTGTCTGGCCGTCATAACTTCATGGTCAATATAATTATTCAAGTACCCATTCCGCGCCAGGTCTTCCATTTACTCCCGCAAGTCTTTGCATCCATCCGTCGTATGTCCCCTCAAGTTATGATGCCTGCAATAGGATTTTTTATTTCTCCTGTCTGGTGGGAATCTTCTAAAATCAGGCTCTATCAAGAGGCCATTTCCCTGGATTTCCATGACGATTTGCTCCAACGGTTTGTTCAAGGGAATGTATGCCTCTTCCCCGGCCACATGGTTCACCTGGGCCGAGATTCCCTTTTCCTGGTCATTCCGAGGTATCGGCTTGAATTTCCTTCGCCTCGAGGGTGGTTTTTTGAACTCCCTATCTGGTCTGTGAGGAGCGTCTGCCCTCGTCGTCCTCTCCCTGATAGTTGTCCCCCTCCGGGTGATTCTCTCCTCATCTTCCAATAAAATAAATTTTCGGGCTGTTTCCAGAGCGGTGGCATAATCCGGTGTACCCTGGATCCTCAAGTGGGTCCACAACTTTCTGATCTTTAAGGCTCCCTTCAAACTCTCCAAGGCCTTGAGCGACTCATATCCCCCCGACCTCGAGCACCATGTTATGGTACCGCTCAATGAAAGCCTTCAGGGGTTCATCGTCCCCCTGTTTCATGAGCCTCAATTCCCCAATTATCTTCTTTGGGACGCAGGGCCCTTTGAAGTGTCGAACAAATGACTTCCTGAGTTGCATGAAGCTTCCGATGCTCCCTGGGGCTAGACTTCTGAACCACAGAATGACAGATCCCCCCAAGGTTAGGGGGAATACTTTGCAAACGGCATCCCCTACTACTCCTTGGACCTCCATCAATAGGACAAAAATCTCAATATGGGATTTTGGATCAGTGTGGCCTTTGTAGGGCGTCATGGACGGCATGTTGAATCGTCTTGGGAACTTTACCGACCTTATTTCTTCAGTGAGGGGGATTCAGCCTCGTCGTGTCGAGCGTCTCCCTTATCAGTTTTGGGGGTTCACTCACCACTTGGCCATTTCTTTTCTTAACCAAGATTTTATATTGCCATCTGTGTTACCGTGCCGCCTCTTGCGGTTTTTTTTTGCGTCTGTCAGCCCAGGCGAGGCATTCCTCATGACTTGAGGTTTCCCGTCCAGTTTCACCATACTTCTTGTCTCTCCTTCTGGTGTCACGGGGGCTATCATAGGAAGAATCTGGCGACTGTCTCTCATCTTATTCTTCCCACGTATCCTCCTTTTGTAAATCTTTTTCTACCACTACGGACCTCATCCTGTAGGGACCCTTCCTCCTAGGTTCATCGTCTTCGCTCTTATCTGCAACCCTTTTTCCTTCCGTTATTTCGCCTCTCCTCCGACTGGTTTCGGCTTCTAGCCTCTCATTATTCATCTCTTCCATCATCTTCAGTTTTTCCATCATGGATTTCAAAAGGTTTTGATTTTCCTCCATATCTTTCCTCATATTTTCCTCCATCATCTCCATCCAATCCTCTGTTGAATTCCCTGACGACCGGTGATTTCCACATTCTGCCATTGTCTTACTACGCGAGCTACTTTTTGTTGGAGTTCCTCACAGACGACGCCAATTGTTGACGGCTGATTTTGGTCTCAATGGCAATAAAGGTTTTTTACTCCCGAGACAATCCTCCTCCAACTGTGAATTTATTTTGTTTATGGGAAACCAAAAGTAAATTTGGCAAAAGATAAGTAAATTCACCAATCAACAAAGAGATTTAACGTGGTTCGGTGGATCAGATCCAGCCTACATCCACAGGCACAGAACAGACAATGTTTTATTACCGAAATATGTTTCTCTGATCTGTTTTGCGTTTACAAGTCTAATTCTCTCTTGTTCTCTTCTCAACTCTACCTTACAAGCACACTTTCCCCTTCTATTTATAATAGCAAAGAAACAATTTTCCTTTTCCCATAAGAATTCTTATTCGAAACTACCATCACTTCCTTTATCCTATTAGGACACTGACTTATCAACTTTTCCCTATGAAAGTATGATAACTTATCTTCTTATTCGTAAAAATAGGATGTTTTATCTTCTGGAGCATATCTCGCCATATTCTCGGTCTTCATGAGGTCGGTCACAATGATCTTTTGAACTGAGAATGCTACTATCGATCTGATAATGCCCGACCATCCGGTTTGGAGTGGTCGGCTACCGATCATAAAGTGCTCGGCCCCTTACCGTTGGCTTTTAGTGGTCGGGTCGGCATTAATGATCTTGACCAAGAAGGGAGTTACCATTTTACCCATGTCGTGCTGCTTAAATACCATAATGCTTAAAAATACCATCAACAAAGATATTCGACAAAAGTGGTATGTCCGATAACAAATGCAGATTCATTAAAAACCGTTATTCTTTCAACCTGAAGTGACTTTGGTTTAGTTAGAGCTGAGACCTAAGTTTTCTCTCTTTATATAGCTTCGTAAAAAAGCCTAGTGGATGATCTTCCCATTCACAATGACTGTGTCTGTCCAAAAGCCATTGATAATCGGTTCCATTTGACAATGAAATCGTTCAATTGAAACATGAAAACATGATTAAATTAGTCCTAATTAATCTTGTGGACATAGTGGAAGAATGGAGGAGATTATTGAATGAGGAAGTCAGGAATATACATCATTATCATATGGACTCTCACCATCTAGGGTACAACACTCAATCGCTTCGCCTAGCAGGATGACGCCTATTCACCCGTCTAGATAATATTTTTCCTTGTTCACTAAGAAATCGACTAATTAAAGTCATGTTTCAATAATCAATATCTCATGTACGGTTCTGAAACAAAGAATTATTTGAATCGAATGACGACCGTAACAGAGACTGGAAATTCATATTCCGTCCTAGGTTTTGACCCTATGCAGAATTATACACAATAATTTAAGATATGTCATAATTATTATTTATATGGATTACACTTAAGTCTATACAATTAGGAAATAAAGCAAATATATCAAAGTAATAAATAATCAACACAATAATCTTGTTGACGAAGTGAAAATTTCGTGCGAGTAAAAAACCACTCCGGGTATATAGACTATCAGACAAATTTCCATTATAATGAGAATAACTTACAGTGATAGTATACGACATATGGTGACAACTTTACCAATTCGAATACCTCTAAACTATAATAAATCGAAAAACTTCTCGAGCAACGCACCAAGCGGCATTCTTCAGAACCTCTGAAGTCTTTGAGTGGATCAATCATGCGAACTTGCAACGCCAGAACTCTCACTGCCAATCTTCTTCCTTGAGAACTTTGAAGGCTTAGGAAGTTGGTTTGGGTTATGTTTTTGTGTTGATGGTTAATCAATTATCAATATCACCAAGAAAAATAAAACAAGGTAATCAAGAACTCTAAATTGAGTTTTTTTACTTGATTAAAGTGGCTAAGTGTTTGTTTAAATATGTGGGGCAAATATAGGTTTTTCCTTATGCAAAACTGACTCAAAACGTATCCAAAATAACCCATTTATGTATGGGCATTTGAACACACCCCAAATGTAACTCAAACGTAAAGCTTATGCTTCCGGGCGTTCGAACGCTCAGACGAACGTAACTCGAACGCACGTCGTGGACTGGTTTTGAGGTGCAACTTAAAATATTTGTAACTTTCTCATCCCTTAGGAAAATCATGCATTCTTTATATGTATGTGATCGTCTTCGAGTCTACTTTCCAATAAAACTGAATTCATATCAATTGGCGCTCTAAATCTTTTTAAATGTCTAAAAGAGTGAACATCGCTCTGATATCTCTATCTGATGTTGTCCAAATACTTGTACAATTGCTCTGAGATCTTTAAGACTCATTACAACTCAATTGAAATTATTTTATTACAGATATTGCCAACAAATATGGAACTAACAATCTTCATATTTGGTATTCCGTGATAAAACACTACATAATACAAAAACTACGATAAAATATCTAAAAAGAAATATACAACAAAGAAAAAGGTATGCCATGACTGGAAGCACACACAAACACGCAATGAGTTAAAGAAAAATAAATCAAAAAATGACTGAAACAACATTTCAAGCAAGTACAATGATACACAGTCAGTATTTAGCTGTTTATGACATAAAATAATATGCAGCACTTTAGGTCTTGCTAAATACTACACCCATGCATATGACATAAACACAAAAATATAACAAGCATTTGCGTGAAAAATAAGTGCACAACAAATCAAGGCTTAAGATCTTATTTTATGAGCGGGACAAAACCAAAGAATTCTCATCTCTTGACACATCAAGTCCACAAAATAAGTGTTCAAACCCAGCACCACTAGGACATGAAAATAAGTAACATTGGTTGCATGTTATAACATTCTCCCTCTAAATATGATGAGCTCATAAAGAACGACTCTTTCCAGTAAAGAGTTTTTCCCTTATCTTTTTGAAAAAAATTATCCTATTGGCTCTTTTGCACGAGACTCATTTAAACTATATTTTTTTTAATTTTTTATTTTACTTTTACAAGGGGATAGCAATGTCATCTAGTCAAAGGTCAAATTATTAGGTGATTTAGGTATGATAGAGATTAGACTGCTAGTCCAAAAACTCATACATGCGAGCAAGCCTCGACAAAAAAAAAATATATGTATGTGAAATGCAAGCACAAGATATACCAAAGGTCTTTATCACACACACTCATGCACATAGAGCATATAGAAAAAATAAAAGCATATTATACATATATAACCATATATCCTACATTCCAAGATCAAATACAACAATTTTTCATGCTCTAGCAAACCATAAAATATTTTTGGTCTTTTTCATTTTCTATTTTTTTGTATTATTTTTTTCACAAAAAATAAAAGACACAACATGGTTTGTCAATATCCAATGGTATGTGGAGTTATATTCCCGAGTGCATATCCCACTACCATCCATTTGAAATCGGCTATGAAATTTATGTCTGGATTTCCATCATATATACTAAGGGACATATAACAAAAACAAGACACACAGACACCTATATGCATTGAAAATAAAAACATGTAGTCGTGTAAAAACATAAAACATATACACGCACACATGCAATGGGGAAAAATGAATGCAACATTTAAAGACAAGTACACTGAAGTGCACTCTTATCATGTCTGCTAGGGTCAAGGCATTCGAAAGTTTATGGGAAGTCATCTCGCTTCCTCACCAAATTTTTTTTAGGATTCTCCTTTACTTGAGTTACAGTGATGGTATAGGACCTATGGTGACAACTTCACCAACTCAAATAGCTCTAAACTGTAATCACTCGAAGAACTCCCCAAGCCCGCACCAAGCGGTCTTCTTCAAAACCTCTGAAGTCTCTGAGTGGATCAACCCTGCGAACTCACAATGCCAGAACTCTGACTACGAATCTTCCTCTTGAGAACTTTGAAGGCTTATGAAAATGGGTTAGGGTTGTATTTTTATGTTGATGGTCAATCAAGGATCAATATCACCAAGACAAAGAAGACAAAGTAATCAAGAAAGTCTTCAAGGTGAAAATCAAAAAATAAGAAACTAAGTGTATGGAGGCTCTCTAAATTCCGTTTCTTTACTTGATTAAAGTGGTTAAGTGCTTTTTTAAATAAGTAAGGTAAAGATAGACTTTTCCTTATACAAAACTAGCTCAAAACGCATCCAAAATAACCCACTTACGTACGGGCATTCGAATGCACCTCAAACGCAAAGTTTTTGTCTCCGGGCGTTCGAACGCTCAGACGAACGCAACTTGAACGCACGTCACAGACTCGTTTTGAGGTATAAATTAAAACCCTTGTAACTTTCTCGTCCTTTGAGCAAATCATGCGTTATTTTATGTACGCAATCATCTTTGAATCTACTTTCCAATGGAACTAAACTAATCTCAATTGGAGCTCTAAATATTCTGGAATGTCTAAAAGAGTGAACATCGCTTTGATATCTCATCTCATATTGTTCAAATACTTGTCCAATTATTCCAAGATCATCAAAACTCATTATAACTCAATTGAACTTATTTTGTTACGGACATTGCCAATAAATATGGAACTAAAAAAAGACAAATATAAATCCTCTTTCATCATTAGCTTAACTAGGGCAGAGAATAAGCAGACACACCAACTAGAGTCTGAGACACACCAACTAGAGTCTGAAGTTGTAAACTAAATAAGGTTAGCCCGTGTCAAGCTTCTTACTTTTTATTTTTTTCAAATAAGCAGGGTGTTTCCCCTCATATAGTATTGATAGGCAATCCGTGTAAAATCTTTATAATGCATATATAGATCTGTTATCCGTACCATTCTCTTAATTAGACCTGGCCACGATTCCGGTTCCGAATCAGAACCGAACCGGTTGGAACCGGATGGTTCCGGTTCCAACCGGTTCCGATTCCAATTCCGGAATCGGAATCGTAAAGGACCGGTTCGGTTAGGGTTCGACCCCCAACCGAACCGGTTGGAACCGCTGGAACCGAACGGTTCCAACGGGAACCATACAGTTCATGTTGGAACCGTAGGGTTCCTTTAATTTAATAATTTTATTTATTTATTAAATTAATCTAAATTATTTAAAATTATTTTCGATTTTTTTATATAATTAAAAAAAAGGTTCGAACCGGAACCGACCGGTTCGGTGCCGGTTCGGTTACGGTTCCGGTTCCACACTTGTGGAACCGAGAACCGGCCGGTTCGGTTCGGTTCGGTTCCGAACAGCCGGCCATGTCTACTCTTAATGATTCTTCTTATGCGTAAAGAACTTTCTGAAAATGGAGTGAAGTTAGGGGCTGAGGAGAGAACAAATTCATTGTGGAAACCTTGATACTCTTCCTTACTTAAGCTTAAAAATGTCCCCATTCAAGAGTTGAATCCTCTCTTTTCGTAGAGGACATACATTATGGAGAACAAAATTTTGGTTCTACTACTTCCTTTTGTCAAAAATCATATAACAAAAAGAACAAAGAACTTGCTATGTCCTTTCATAAAGAAAAAAGTCATGATCATGATATAATATTTATTAATGGCTCCTACACTGAGTTTGAGGGGACGTTTTGATATCGTGATCAAAGAAATTAAAATCCAACCCCGCCGTCAGCCATGAGAATTATTAATTAGAACGTTCGGGGCTCGGGGAACTCCCAAACATTTCGAGCCACTCAGAAAGTCCTCCATTTGCATAGGCCTCAAATTTAATTTCTTTGCAAAACTAAACTGATGTCTACGTAAATGAATAATGTTAGTAGTAAACTGAAGTTCAAGAATTGATTTTCAGTAAATAGAAATATATTGGGAGGAAGTTTAATAGTGATGTTGTTAGTTCCATTTTTATTGGCATGTGTCCGTGACAAAACAAGTTCAATTGAGTTGTAATCTTTCTTGAAGATCTTTGTGCAATTGGACTGGTTTCTGGCTCATGTGCATCAGACATACGTTCGTGGTGCGTTCGTTGCAGTGTTCGAACGGTTGGCGTTAATGTCACGTTCTCTTTTGGGTTCGAACGGGAGCATTCCAGAGAGCAAACGTTCGTTGCACGTTCTTGTGGGGTTCGAACGGGAGCATTCCAGAGAGCTCACGTTCGTTGTGCGTTCGATTGGCGTTCGAACGAGTCTTCACAGAAAGGGCGCGTTCGTGTAGCGTTCTAGTAAGCGTTCGAACGCGACTGCGATCTGAACGCGTTTTTGGCCTGCAAAACCCTAGGTTTTCACCCTACCTATAAATATAACACTTAGCCGCCATTCCCCATTAGTTGAAAGAGCTGAAACACTTTTCCCTTGAGCCAAATCTCTCAAAGCTTTCAACTCTCTTTGAATCCACCATTGAAGACTTCTTCATCTTCTTGTCTTCTTCATTAATGGTGTGATTCCATCTTTGATAAACCTTCAACACAACATAACCCAAAATCCCTAATCCTTTAGAGTTCTATAGGAGGAGTTTTGGTAGTCGGAGTTCCGGCGTTCAGAGGTGATACAATCTACTCAGAGACTTCAGAGGTTCTGAAGAAAACCGTGGGTCGCGGGCTTGAGGAGTTGCCTTGAGTTCTTGCAGTATAGAGGTACTTGAGTCGGTGGAGTTGCCACCATAGGTCTTGACCATCGCTGTAAGTTTTTCTCGATATAGTGGATTGGGCTGGTAGCCGATACCCGGAGTGGTTTTTTACTCGGAAGAGTTTTCCACTTCGTCACCAAAATTACTTGTGTTGATTTTGTGTGGTTTGATTATATTTGCTGCTTTATTATTGTTATTGTTTTTACATTTGCAGCATATTTTATTTATTGGTTATTGTGGTTGCCTGTTAATTGCCTGTTGCAATTCCATAGTAGCAGTAACAGGACTTGTCCTGCTTATTGTTTGTATTCCGCATAGGGTCAGAACTTAGGATAACCCCGAATTTTCAATTGGTATCAGAGCCTGAACTCGATCCTTGACCCATTAGCTATGGAGCGTAGTCAACCCTTAAATTGTCCGCCATTTTTTGATGGCACTGAGTATTTGCATTGGAAGGTTCGCATGAGAGCTTTCCTTAAGTCCTTAGATGAGAGGGTCTGGATGACTGTTGAATACGGGTGGAAACCTCCCGTTGTTACTGTTGATGGGGTCACTTCCCCTAAAGACAAATTGACCTGGACCAAGGACGAATTTGATGCTAGCAATAGGAACAGCAAAGCTGTTAATGCCATACATGGTGCTGTCTGTTCTGCTGAGTTTAGGAGAATCTCAATGTGTGAGATAGCCAAGGATGTTTGGGACATCCTGCAAACTGTGCATGAGGGCACATTGTCTGTTAAAAATAATAGACTCCAGGATTTAGCCACTAGGTTTGAGGTCGCCAAAATGAAAGATGATGAGACCTTTGATGAATTTTATGCTGAGATTAACGATATCGTTAACTCTAGTTTTAACCTAGGTGAGACTATACCCACGAATAGGATAGTTAGAAAAATCCTTAGATCTCTCCCTGATACATTCCTACCCAAGATTACTGCCATCGAGGAAAGCAATGATCTCGATAGGCTTGATTTAGAAGAACTCGTAGGAAAGCTGCAGGTTTATGAGAAAAAGCTTCCTGGTTTTAGAGAGCCAAAAAAGTTTGCGATGAAAATCGCTAAGGAATTTGTACATGATTCGTTTAGTGATGATGATACCATCAAGGATCATGATTTGGCCATGTTTGCAAAGAAGTTTAAGAAATTTCTTAAACTTAAGAAGAGTGGCCATAGCAGTAATAGAGATAGGGAGGTTATGCCTAGAGAGAGTAGGCATAGCAGAAAAGAGTCTAGAGAGGATAGGGGTAGTAGATCCCGTGATGTCCAATGCCATGAGTGTGAAGGCTATGGGCATATTCGACCAGAGTGCCCTACATATCTCAGAGCTAAAGGCAAGAAAGCCATGGCTGCCTCTCCTAGTGATTCAGAAGGTGGTTATTCTTCTGATGAGTCTCCTAAAGGCAAGAAAAATTTTATTGCCTTTACTGCTAGTGTGACTGGTGAGAGAGAGATTGTGGTTAATGATGATGATTCAGAAGTCTCTCTTGATGAGTCTGTAGATGAGGAAAGTCTTCAGGTAGCTTATGTTGAACTGTTTAATGAGAGTTTAGCTATTAAGAAGACTAACATAGAGGTCAATAAAAGGCTGAAAGCTGTTGAGCTAGAAAAGAATGAAGCTCAAGCCAAATTTGAGCAAGAGCCTTTTGATGGTAGATGACCTGGAGGAGAGAAATAGAGGTCTAATTAATAGGGTCCAAATATTAGAAACTGAACTTGAAGATACTAGAACCCAATTGTCTGTATTTTCTAGTGAGAATAAAAATGTGGACCGTATGTTAGGAATTATTTCTGAGCCTAACTGTGATAAGGCTTCTTCTTCCAAAGCTGTGCCTGTAGCAGCTAAACATGACTTAGGCAAGAAACCTGTTGAGTGTAGTCATGTTATTCCTCCATTTATTCCTCGTCCTGTGACCCAACCTCGATCTAGAGGTGATGTGGGTAAACCTCGCTCTCGTCTGAGGTTTGTGCCTGTGTGCCACCACTGTGGCAAGGCTGGACATATTAGGCCTAAGTGTTTCATATTGCACAAGCAAAAGAGAAGGCCTAAGAGTATGTCTCCTAGATTTGATTCATCAAATCTAATGTCTCAAGTTTCTGCACTAACCAAACAAGCTCAATTTTTGAGTGAGAAACTTGCTTTGTTGTCTGGGAACTCTCATGTGGAAGAGGTTTCTAGAAAAGTTTTGGGGGGAAGCAAGATGATTTCCCATCTACTTCTGCATGTCCTGATGGATATGATGAGAGTGCACTTCGGTGTAACTCTGCTTGAAAGATGCATTTTTATTTTCCCATTGCATGTGTGTGTGCGTGTGTTTTATGTTTTTGCACGTTTCTTTTGTTTTCACAGCATATGGGTGTGTGTGTCTTGTTTTTGTTATATGTCCCTTGGTATATAGGATGGAAACCCGGACATAAATTTCATAGCCGATTCCGAATGGACGGTAGTATGATCTGCACCGGGATACAACTCCACGTACCATTGGATGTTTTACAAGCTGTTTTGTGTCTTTATATTTTTGTGTGCTTTAAAACTGAAAAAAAAAAAAATTATATATTTTGAAAAAGACCAAAAATATTTTTATGGCTTGTTAGAGCATGAATAGCATGTGCATGTGATCCTGGTATGTAGGATATATGATTATGCATGTATGATATGCTTTTATTTTTCTTGATGCTCTATATACATGAGTGTGTGTGATAAAAACCTTTGGTATATCTTGTGCTTGCACTTTCACATACACGTTTTTATTTTGTCAAGGCTTGGTCGCATGTATGAGTTTTTGGAATGGCAATCTAATCTCTTACATGCTTTGTTTGCTTAATAGTGTGACCTTTGACTAGTTGACCTTGCTATCCCCTTGTAAAAGTAAAAAGAAATATATTTAAAAAAAAGAACAATGAGACTCAAGTGCAAAAGAGCCAAAATGGCCAAATTCAAAAGATAAGGGCAAAAACCCTTCACTCGAAAGAGTTATTAAATATGAGCTCATGATATTTCTGGGGTAAATATTATAGCATGCAACCAATGTTGCTTATTTTCAGGTCCTAGTGGTGCTGGGTTTGAACACCTATTTTGTGGACTTGGTTTGTTTAGAGATGGATTTCTTTGGCTGTGTCCAGCTCATAAAATAAGGTCTTAAGCCTTGATTCGTTATGCACTTTATTTTTCCACGCAAGTGCTTTATATGCTTTGGTGTTTATGTCATATGCATAAGTGTTGTATTTAGCCACTTTTAAAATGATGCATATTGTTTCATGTCATAAACAGCTGAATACTGACTGGGTATCATTGTATCAGCTTGAAATGCTGTTTCAGTCAGTTTTTGACAGGATTTTTATTTATCTCAGTATGTGCCTGTGTGTGCTTCATGTTATTGCATACCTATTTTTTTTTCTTTCCTGTGCACCTTTCTGAGTTTTGGTTTGCTTCCCGTGTCTTATTTTGCTAACTTTATGTGCCTGTTAGTGAGGGGGAGTAATTCCTGTTTGTTTATGCTCTTACATGTGTTTTCTCCTGTTCTCCTGTTATTTTTCCTGTTTCTTTTATCCTTTGTCATTTCGTGACAAAAAGGGGGAGAGTAATATATTAAGGGGGAGAGCCTTAATATATAAGAGGGAGCAGTAGAATATCCTTTAGATATCTCCGTTTTAAGGGGAGTTAAGATTAAGGGGGAGAAGGATTTCTACTTGTACATGTATGAGATTTTTACCTGCTTTATGTTCTATTTGATTATCCCAATGCTTTTCACGGTATATTGTTGTTTGTGGATGTTTCAGGTAGCAGGTATGTTGCTGCGGTGGCATTAATTTCAAGACTACTTTGTTAGGTGTTAGATCGAGTCCATTTGTAATAAGTCACTGTTTTGATGGTTGACAGTTGACTATTTTCTTTTTGGTCTATTACCGTAGTCTTTGTATTAGGTAGTGTTTTGTCACGGAATGCCAAAGGGGGAGATTGTTAGTTCCATTTTTATTGGCATGTGTCCGTGACAAAACAAGTTCAATTGAGTTGTAATCTTTCTTGAAGATCTTTGTGCAATTGGACTGGTTTTTGGCTGCTGTGCATCAGACATACGTTCGTGGTGCGTTCGTTGCAGTGTTCGAACGGTTGGCGTTAGTGTCACGTTCTCTTTTGGGTTCGAACATGAGCATTCCAGAGAGCAAACGTTCGTTGCACGTTCTTGTGGGGTTCGAACGGGAGCATTCCAGAGAGCTCACGTTCGTTGTGCGTTCGATTGGCGTTCGAACGAGTCTTCACAAAAAGGGCGCGTTCGTGTAGCGTTCTAGTAAGCGTTCGAACGCGACTGCGATCTGAACGCGTTTTTGGCCTGCAAAACCCTAGTTTTTCACCCTACCTATAAATATAACACTTAGCCGCCATTCCCCATTAGTTGAAAGAGCTGAAACCTTTTCCCTTGAGCCAAATCTCTCAAAGCTTTCAACTCTCTTTGAATCCACCATTGAAGACTTCTCCATCTTCTTGTCTTCTTCATTAATGGTGTGATTCCATCTTTGATAAACCTTCAACACAACATAACCCAAAATCCATAATCCTTTAGAGTTCTATAGGAGGAGTTTTGGTAGTCGGAGTTCCGGCGTTCAGAGGTGATACAATCTACTCAGAGACTTCAGAGGTTCTGAAGAAAACCGTGGGTCGCGGGCTTGAGGAGTTGCCTTGAGTTCTTGCAGTATAGAGGTACTTGAGTCGGTGGAGTGGCCACCATAGGTCTTGACCATCGCTGTAAGTTTTTCTCGATATAGTGGATTGGGCTGGTAGCCGATATACCCGTAGTGGTTTTTTTACTCGGAAGAGTTTTCCACTTCGTCACCAAAATTACTTGTGTTGATTTTGTGTGGTTTGATTATATTTGCTGCTTTAATTATTGTTATTGTTTTTACATTTGCAGCATATTTTATTTATTGGTTATTGTGGTTGCCTGTTAAATTGCCTGTTGCAATTCCATAGTAGCAGTAACAGGACTTGTCCTGCTTATTGTTTGTTATTCCGCATAGGGTCAGAACTTAGGATAACCCCGAATTTTCAGATGTCTTAGAAGTCAAGATTATTGTCAGCTCCTACATTAATCACGACATTGATGTCGTGGTACATATGTAAAATGGGATTCAATGGAGATGACAATAATCATACTTGGACTTTGTTTGTCAATTGGCAGGTTTATCTTCTCTACCATGGCTCTGTTTTGGCGACTTCAACGAGATTTTGATTTTGAATGAAAAGATAGGGGGCAATGAAAATCACATCAACTCAAAATTATTCCACTCCAAGGTTTCAGAGAGGAAAATGAAGAATAAAATTTGGGGTGTAATGGATGATATGAACAAATGGACAGAGGAGACTGGTAAAATGGAAGGCATTTTTTGTGAGCATAGGCTTTTTCAGTCAACACAACCATCACATGAACAAATAGAAGCAGCTTTTTTCAGGCATACAGAACAAAATTAAAGCATGCACCTAAAAAGAGAGTTCACCTCAGAAGAAATACATGAATCCATATCTCAAATGTGTCCAACCAAGGCTCCAGGTCCAGATGGATTACCGGCAGCTTTCTTCCAGAAGCATTGGTAATATATCAAATGAGGGGTTCTTTCAACTAGTCAGCACGTCCTCAATTAGCAATGTAAAATTGGTCCTCTTAATCATAGTTCAAAAATTCATAGGCCTAAACATGTCACAGAGTATTTGCCAATTATCTTATACAATGTAATATATATGATAATGGCCAAAATAATAACAAACTGGCTTAAACATGCCATTCCTAATATTATTTCACCAACCCAAAGTGCTTTCGTACCCAACAAATTGATTATTGACAATATTATTATAGGATACGAATGTCTGCATAAAATTAGATTGAATAGAGATCAAAGGAATGGGTTAATTGCTCTCAAATTGGACATTAGTAAAGCCTATGACAAAATAGAATGAGACTTTTTAAAGGGTATAATGCATAAAATGCGATTCTCTAAAAAATGGATTGGCTTGATCATGAATTGTATTTCCTCTGCTTCATTTTCTGTGATAATCAGTGGTGTAGCAAAATGTCTAATCATTCCTCAAAGAGGTCACAGACAAAACTATCCAATTTCCCCATATTTGTTCATCATTTGTGCAGAAGTGTTCTTCAGCCTCCTAGCTAAGCAGAGAGACCGAATCTGATTCACGGATTGAAGTTATCAAAGAGATTATAATCTCACACTTGTTCGCAGATGATAGACTGTTTTTTGCTAGAGCATCTGAAGCTGACGGCAAGGCATTGAAGGCTTTTTTTTTTTTATAGATACTCAGCTGCTTCTGGACAAGTTTTCAATTTTGAAAAATCTTCAATGATCTTTGTGGGAACTCTCATCCAAATCAAATTGAAGCAATAAAGAGAATCTTGAGTCTCAATGTAGTCTCTAAGTATGAAAAGTACCTAGGTTTACCATCAATGATTGGTAGAAAGAAGATGAGCTTCTTCAGTGACATAAAGCTACAAATTATTAATAAGATTGTAAATTGGAAAAGTAAGATGTTCTCATCTGGTGGTAAAGATGTTCTTATTAAGGTTGTTGCCCAAGTAATCCCAACATATGCCATGAGTGTGTTTAGAATTCCCATAAGACTGTGTGATGAAATCCAGAAATCCATAGATTCCTTCTGATGGGGATCAAATTTAGAAAAGAAAATCATTCATTAGGCAGGATGGGGAAAACTAAGTCAAGCTAAATGTAGAGGTGGGTGGGGCTTAAAAATTTATCTAGCTTTAACCAAGCCCTGGTTGATAAGTAAGGATGGCGTGTGCTCCAAGAACCCGAGTCCTTACTGGCGAGAATCCTAAAGGCTAGGTATTTCTGTTGGGGTTGGTGCTCAGAGCGCCAATCCGGACCGTATTTATTTCTGATTCATGAATACGATCAATTTCTTTTTCCATAATATTACTTATTTATGGTTGTACCTCTTGTTTTTATATACGTATTTGATCTGATTACGATTAGATTGAAACTAAATGTGGTTTAGTGGTATGTATATATTAGACAAAGGCCCGATAATATATGATGCAGTACACAGTTACAAAGTTAGTTTGTAATTGACATTGGGAAGTGTCGCTGCTAAATGTATATTATCAAATATAGTTCCTAGTCAAGATTTACTAACACGGGGTCGGTTAGTCAAATCTGTTGAGACCAGTACATGTCGTATATCGAGACTTGGTCTGATGGTTTATCCCAATGAACCATGAGTCTAGGGAGACTCGTATAGATGTGTAGGTGTTTATAATAGATAAACACTGAACGACTCACCGAAGATTCTTAATGGATGGTACACCAACGTCAATAAGAATCTTCTCGGGTTGAGTAGCATAGTGGTCCTTCGACTTGAGATACCATTGTGGATGTATGAGACATCCTCCACACTTAGATGGCAGTCACGTCACCGATCTATTTAGATCAGACCTCCGTCTGTTCGTTGGGTGTGGACCGATCCTCAGGATATCCTGTGTGTATCAAGATAGGATCCGTCAGTTCTGTGTACAGAGCATAGGTAGTCCATATATGGTTAGCAGTCTGTTAAATCTGTGGCCACAGTATACTTCGGAAGTGAGTTCCGAATGTTATTTAGAGATTGCTAATAGATACGTCGACGGGATAATACCTATAGAGATTTGACGTTTACATCTATATCTCTGGTATTATCCGGATACCTGTGACGGAGGGATTATACATATGCAATGACCTCGACCTGTATGATTCAGCGAGTTTATCTGTGGTCGTCATAATTTATGGGTGGGTAAATTATGGACACGAAATTGGATTTCGTGACGGATATGCCTGAATCTAGAGAGTCTCACTAATGAAATATACTCGTATAGCACTAAGGCGACATTTATGAATGTTTGGGCCAAATTTGACCCATGGGCAATTTCGACCTTTACTTCAGGCCCAAGCTGCCATCGCAGATTCACTCTCTTAGGAAGCCCGAATTTAGTATATATCGGCCCAAGGACTCGCAGGCCCATACCAGTACAGATCCAAGGACCCACCATACGATAACTCATGTAACACTCGGATACATAAACATCATTTGTAACTCAACCGTTTTCAATCTTCATGACTGTTCATAATTCTCCTTTATGATGCGACCGTTACCAACACACCAAACATATGTCAGTTAAAGGTATTCAAGAGTCTCACCTAACTTATAAAAAGAACTTCTAGCTCTCCAAGGAAGAGGGATACTCTTTTACTCATAGCTCAAGTAATATTCTCTCAGTAGACCTCCAACCTGCAGCCCTCACGGTAACTCATAGGAATCGAGGTAATCTCTGACCTTACTCATTCTTCTACAATATTAATAGCTCACTTCCACTACTGACTTGGGCGTCGGAGTGCCCCCGGCACCCACCACACCGGTGGGTAGTACTCCCGCTCACTCTATAATCTTTGTTTTGCAGGATCGCCAGTGCCCCTATACAAAATCTCAATTGTGGACCTCGGGCGAAAACCATCGTCTACAATGAATAATACTGATTATTTATAAGTCGTTTAAAGGTTAAACGAAAAATACATGCGAATGAACCTAATAGTCATTTCTTAATTATTGTTTATTTGTACTTAATGATAGATTTTGTTAAATACACATTAATTAAATGTCAAATTGTGATATTTGACATATATCATAAATATATATGTATTTGGATATTTAAAGTAAATATTATACATATATTTAAAATATTTATATTTAAATAATTATTTAATTGTTAAATAATTAAATTAATTAAAAATATAAATATCCTAAGTTTGTGATATTTTTGGAAATGCTTTAGTTGCCATTGTTGACTTGTTTGGAATCATTAAAGTGTAATGATAAAAAGCAAAACAAGTTGATAAACCTTTAAATGAAACAAAAGTAAAATATCTAGATATTTTATTTATTTCTCCCTAAATTTCGGCCAAGGCTCATTTTGAAGGAGGTATATATTGTTTTGTTTCATTTTTAGGGTTTAACAAGTTCATATACACAAAATAAACATAAAAGAAAGTTGAGAGAAAATCTTGAAGGCCAAAGGAGAAAAGGCTTGAAAACTTGGATTTTGTAAGTCTTTCATTAAAGTGTAATGATAAAAAGTAAAACAAGTTGATAAACCTTTAAATGGAACAAAAGTAAAATATCTAGATATTTTATTTATTTCTCCCTAAATTTCGGCCAATGCTCATTTTGAAGGAGGTATATATTGTTTTGTTTCATTTTTAGGGTTTAACAAGTTCATATACACAAAATAAACATAAAAGAAAGTTGAGAGAAAAGCTTGAAGGCCAAAGGAGAAAAGGCTTGAAAACTTGGATTTTGTAAGTCTTTCTTTAAAGCTTTCAACATGGAAATTGTTTCTAATATGCTTGGCATCATTTTGTGTTGCTTTGATGTTCTTTCTTCTATTATAGTTTGTGTTTATTTTGGTTGTGAACTTTGATGAAAGATTGATGCATGTAAGTAAGCTTGAAATGGTTTCAAAGCTTTACTTTTGATTTTTGGATAATCAAGTTGTCATTCTAGAGTTGGTAAGCCACTCCTTGGTGACCTAGAATTGTTCTAGAGTTGTTTCAAAGTGGTGAGGCTAGATTGGTGAAGTATTGAATGGATTAAAGTGTTGGATTTTGTAAATTTGGTGAAATTGGACAATTTGATGAAATTGAAAAATTAGGGTTCATAACCCACTCCAAATTTGGAGCTTTTCATATATGTGATGTATTATGGTATGAATATGATGCATGTAAATTTTTGGGTTGATTGGATTTGATCTTGGCATGTTTTGAACAAAAGGGACCAAAATGCAATTACTTGAAAATTTGGGGTGCTCACGGCAATTACTCAAAAATTGGGGATTTGTGTTAAATCTGATTTTGAAGCATTAGATGTATTGAAAATTATTTTAGAAATGATTTAGAATCATCCAAAATTATATTTGATAATATTTGGGCTAAAATAATCAATTTACAATGTTTTGGGGCAATTCGGTAATTACCAAGAAATTTGTATCTCTTGTGTAATTTTTCAGAATTTAATAATTAGATAATTAAATAAATAAGTTTATTTAATTGATCCGAGAAAAATTTTGAAATCGGAAAATTTTGATTTTCCACTATTCCGCTGCGTTACCGATATTCCCCTTAAAACCCCCATCAATTTCAAAAACACAGACTTCATAAAAGCCCAAGTATGATCAAAACCATCTTTTATCTGGAGGAGTATCATGTGGGGAAGTCAAATGATTCAAAAAGGATCAAGATAGAGAGTTGGGAATGGGTAAAAAATCTCAGTTTTCTAGAGCAACTGAATCCCTTGACCAGAAAATTTCAGGCCAATCTCAAGTCCATATATGGGAATTGGGGTTTGATGAAATAATTTCAAAATTGATTTTCCCCGGAAACTAGTAAGAAGTCAAGATGGTGGTTGAAAATGTACTATCTATCCTTGCAATCCCTATTCCTATAGCACCACAACCTGATCAACTTTTATGGCAATATGATAAGATGGCAGATACTCAATTAAAAGCGGGTACCAAATTGCTGAACCAGCTACCCTAGAAGCTCAAATGAGTTCTATTTGGTCTTTGGACATTTCTGAAAAGTGTAGATTTTCTATTGGAGGGCAGCCTAAAGCCTGCTACCAACAGCTCAAAACCTATGACAAAAAAAGACTATTCAAGAACCAATATGCCAAGCGTGTGGCCTGCAAGTTGAAAATGTTTTCCATGCCTTTAGAATATCATTTTGGAGCCTCACTGATGTCGGAGAGTATCATTTTCCTTCAACATATTGGATTTATTGTCTTTAATGCACTTTAGAACCAAGCACCACAACAAATAAGAAATGAACGGTTCATAGCCACCTGTTGGGCCATCTGGCATACTAGAAATCAACTTTTGTTTGAGCAGAAAGCTGAAGATCTTAACAGAAGAGTGGAAAAATCTCAGCAATTGTAACCTCATATAGAAGGATTTTCGTGCCCCTAATGGGACTAGAAATGCAGACAGGTAGCAAAACACTGTTGGGGTAGATGAGGAATCCCTAGGGTCGGATCGGTATTCCGTGCAGTGGAAGTGGGTCTAATCCATGGATATCTAGCATGAGTGTATTTTAAAATATTTTTATGTAAAATTAAATTTCATTTCAAGTTCATAGGAAAAAACGGGGATCAAAACGGAGTCCGGAAACTCCAGAACGGAGAAAATGAAGTTTCAGTATGTATCAGCTTTGCGAGTCGCGACGCGGAAGCTTGGGCATCGAGACACTCCAAAGTGCAAGAGCAACTGGGAGAGCTAAGCTTGGGCGTCGAGACACTCCAAAGCGCCTAGGTCTGATGGTCGGTGTCGCAACGCTGAGGGGTCATAGTCGCGACGCTCCCTAGACAGCGAGCATTTGTATACTTCAAACCAATACTAAACACTTCCAATTTCTCATAATACTTCAAATAAACCTAAAATATAATTTTAGCATCATAACCACCATCAATACATGTTATAAAACTAGCATACATTTATTCTAAATACTTATATGCATTTATTTGAATCAAATCATAAACCAATTTAGAATCCCACTATGAAATGTCTTATGAACAATTCTAGTTCACCCAAAGGTGGTCAAGTGATTCTAGAATGGTAGCCATAACTCTAAGCTTTAATCTAGAATTTCAAACTCTTCTTAATTGTTTTATGTCCAACGTGAACATCTTTGACCTAATTAACAAGCATATAATGTTTATACTTCCAAAACATTCTAACACAATTTATTAGCCTTATTTCAACTTTAAGCTATGTAATCATGCATCCAATACATAATTCATCACTATATGTCTCACTAATGATAAACTCACTAATGAAGAACATAGCTTAAGAAAAGTTCAAACTTACCTAGTAAGCTTGATGCAAAGATCTAATCTACTTCTCTTTGTTGAAATGGTTGGAGAACTTCTAAGGTTTGCAAGCTTAAATCCAAGATCCAATCTTGATTCCAATGCAAGCAAGCTTCATTCCAAGATCCAATCTTAATTTCTCCTAGATGAAATGTTGTAGAGACCTCACAAAACTTCTCTAAACACTTCTTTAATTTAAGCTAATTTCTTCAAGAATTGCTTGTATTTAGCTTTCTTAAGCGTAATTAAAACCTTCATAAAGCTTGCTATTTATAACAAAACTTAGGCAAATTTTAATTAATAAAAGTTCTAATCAACTTTTATGTGAGCTTAATCTAATTTATCAACATATGTATAATTAGGTGTGACTAATCACTTTTATCTACCACTTTGATTTAATCCAATTAAATCAAGACAAAACTTAATTAATGGATTGGTTATACGTCTTCCACTTTGATTTTATCTAATTAAATCAAGCCAAAAACACCTATAATTACATACTTGTAATTACCATAATATCCTTAAATGGTAAAGATAATTATGAAATTACGACAAAGCTCTTGTGTAAATATCCAATTAATCCAATTAGGTCAAAGTAGATAATCAATATTATCCAATAACACTTGATTATCTTAGTTGATAATTATAATATCAAATATTATCTTTTATCAAAATTAATCGACTACCCAAATGCTCAACGAGTACATTTCATATTGGGACTCTCTAAGTTCAGACACGTTCGTCATATAAGCTTAACTAATATGTAAGCAATTCAGCCATCTCTGAATTCGCGAAGAACACGAATGACCTTTCTTAACTATACAAGTCGAAGTCATTACATATGTTTGACAATCCCTTCGTCGTAGTCTATTCGAGTTGTGCTTAAGAAAGATAGAATACACTATCAAGTTTTCGAGGTGCACATCTCATGTCGACATGTCCACGATTCTTTACAACAGATGCGATCCACCCTATGTGATCAACTTTGGCAGAAGTTTTAAGAATCTTGACTTACTTACATTGATACTTAAACCCCTTATAGTACACATATGGGCCGATAGATACTATCTTGATTCGCACTTGATTAACGAGTGCATCGGTCCACACCCAACTAACATCTAGAGGCGAGACCATGAAAGGTTTATAACATACATGGCATCAAAGTGTGGAAGATCTCACACAAAATCAATGATATCCTATAGTCAAAGGATTATATATGCTACTCGACTCGAGGAGATTCCTATTGACGGTGGTGTGTACTTCCAATTATTAGGAATCACATATGAGTCATTCAGTATTCGGTCCAACCAATACCCACACGTCTATACGAGCTTCCAAAGCTCATGATACATCGGGTTAAACCATTGGAACTCCAATTCCAATATACGACATGTGCTAGTCTTCTAGGTTATATGAATTAGACCGTATTCCAAAACCAAAATCTAGGAATATTTACTTTAAGAATAGTTTAAAATAGTAATATTTATCCCAATGTCGGACCACCTAGTGTCAAGTATTACTACAAGACTATTCTAAGGTCGATGTCATTCTTAGCATATTTATACATCAATTTAATATACATAATAACAATAACATTAATAAAGTATGAAATGAAAATATAGTTATTTTATTAATAAATAATAAAATATACAGTATATTATTCATATTGGCGCTCCAAGTACCAACTCCAACAGACACAACTAACGTGGTCCCCTCCTCCTAAAGGTTGGGTGAAGATATGTGGAGATGCAGCTATTAGAGAAATAAACCAGTCAACATATCTTGGTATTGTTGTTAGAAACTCCAATGGGACATGCATTGCAGTAGCTCTATAGAAAACAACTTATAATGGCAATGTAGTATGGGCAGAGGAAGAAGCAATCCTCTTGGGTATACAAACAGCCAAAGACCTAAAACTCTCATCATTAATTTTGGAATCAGATTGTCATTATTAATTATGGAATCAGATTTTCAAGTAGCGGTGACTTAATTAACAACATGAAGAGTAGAAAATCAGAGATTTAATGGATCGTTTCAAAAACTCAAGATATGTTAAAGGATTTTCAGAGGGTTAAAGTTTAGATACTTCAAATTGTGTTTTATGGCCGGATCACTTCCCAATAGTAATATCATAGTTATTTTCTAGTCTTTATTCTTGAATGAAATAGTAATTTCCTCTCTAAAAAAAAATATAAATACTAATTGTTGATGGGGATTTTTGCGGCTAAGTCTTTAGCACAGCTCGGTAAGGGCAGAAAGGGTAATTCACCTCATCCAGAGGAAAAGGGGTCAGAGGAGGTGTATCGCTCCAGTTTATTGGGCATGACCGGCCAGAGGATGTAGCATGACAGGGTTTCAGAAACCGACTACCTCAGAGCTATGGCCGACCACTTTTGGTCGTAGGCTCGGTTCGGTTCTATTCTACCCCCATTGAGCAAATTGATGAGCTCGGCTATTTCAACTCAAGATGGAAATAATTTGGGAAGTTCAACAAGTCACTTGGCCGACCTCCTGAAGACCGACAGAAGATCAGAAGGGCTTGATCTTTCCTTCGACACGTGTCATTTCCCGAGGGCACTTTACAGGCTGTCACCATTATTTTTGCGTGTAGCAGTGGAGAAAGCAGGGTGATGTGACAGGCCGTTAGGCAATAGGCTTACTTTCGGTGAAGACAGTCTTGGGACAGAGAGCCCGTCAATCAGTCGATGTCCGCACGGGAAACGTCATAAAATTAGAGGAACAATGTGTTTTTCCCGAGTATATAAGGGGAGGGAAGATTCATTTATAAGTTTTTAGACGTAAAAACTTGTAAAGAAAGAGAACGAACACCACTTGTAACACTCTTTCAACTGCTTGTCCATGTTTAAACCTTGTTCAAAACAGATCGGTCGAGTCAGTTTTGGCAATAAAATAACCTCCATCGTTTTTTGTCTGTGGACGTAGGCTGGATTCATTTCGCAGAACCACGTTAAAACTCTATTGTCAACCTTTACGTTTTTTCTTACTTTTTACTAAGTTTGTTTTTTGGTCTCCCCATAACCAAACAAATTCAAGGTTGAGGGAAGGTTTGTATCGGGGGAGTTATCTCGAACTGCCCCTGGGACGAAAATCAGTCGTCAACAGTTGGCGCCGTCTGTGGGGAAAGAACAAGAAGAAACTCGTGTAGTAAGATGATGGTAGAAGGTAGAAACCGTAGGTTGGTGGATAGTTCAACAGCAGAATGGATGAAGGGGGAAAGAAATGAGAAGAAGCAGATCAGAACGAGAGGAAAAATGGGTTCGCATGAAAAATGTATGACAGTAGCAGAAGCGTTTTTCTTTTTTGAGTTGTGGAATAAAAAGTAAAAGTGTTAGCCAACAGCCACCCACCCATATTGAGTTATGGAATGGAATGTAATGTTGCGGATGGGTGACGTCCGTTGGCAGCGGCTGAACAAGTTCCTCTATGGGAAGGTGTTGCGCCTGCTCAGCTTACCAATCTTCAGTTTCGCAGGTTACCTATACTGAAGGATCGGTCGGGGAATTAGTCAGCCATGGGCAAGGAGACGTTCATCAGGCCAGTCCTCAATTAGTGTGATGGTCTTCCCCGAATGAGAAGAAAAGAGAAAAAATCTGCCGGGAAAAAACCATAAGAAGCAAGGGTTGAAGGCCTCGGCTGGGTTTCCAGATTTACTCGGGATATGCAGGGTCCTGGGAAAATGCATTATTCATCGGCGCCCGTAGAGTGTTTGGTGCAGCAGACCCTGTGAGCCCGGTTCAGATCAGAAGGATCTGAAGAAGCCTCGACTCGGGAACCAACTTACGTGTGAAGTTTACAACTACGGCATACGCATCGGAAGCCTTCAGAATCGAGCTAAGACCAGAAGACGTGATCGGACTACCAGACAAGAACCAGAAGAAAGCATTGTAAAAGCCACTCTTAAAATGTCCCGCAAATAATTGTAAGAAGGGCAGCAGGTCATTTGAATATGAATAAAACTCTCATTTTCTTTAAGAAACTTTTCTATCTTACTTGTTTGTTAAATGAACGTGAAAGTTGTTTTCAATATTCTTGGGATGTGCTCGATGCGAAGGGTTGATCGGTAACTGGGAAAGGCACCAGACCCATGTCACACCAATCTCGGGTGTCATTATCAAACCCCCAAGTAGAAGTGTTCCGACCTGGTTCCTTTCACCTTCGAGGATCCAGAACGCATCAAGGGATGGAGTACATGTGGGAAACGCGCGAACCACATGACTCGTATTTTTGAGGGATAGCTCGGGTAAACCGGACCTAATGACGTTTCTCCCCCTACAAGTCGGCTGGTGAGTCCCGTTGAGTACCATCAAACCACTTGGCTTGGGTTTGGCCGAATGGCGCCCTTGATTACAGGAGTCTCGGGTAAACCGGACCTAGGAACGTTTCTCCCCCTACGAGTCGACTGGTGAGTCCCATTGAGTACCATCAGACCACCTGGCTTGGGTTTGGCCGAATGGCGCCCTTGATTACTGGAGTCTCGAGTAAACCAGACATAGGGACGTTTCTCCCCCTACGAGTCGGCTGGTGAGTCCCGTTAAGTACCATCAGACCACCTGGCTTGGGTTTGACCGAATGGCGCCCTTGATTACAGGAGTTTCCAGTAAACCGGACCTATGGACGTTTCTCCTACTATGAGTCGGCTGGTGAGTCCCGTTGAGTACCATCAGACCACCTGGCTTGGGTTTGGCCGAATGACGCCCTTGATTACAGAAGTCTCGGGTAAACCGGACCTAGGGACGTTTCTCCCCCTACAAGTCGGCTGGTGAGTCTCGTTGAGTACCATCAGACCATCTGGCTTGGGTTTGGCCGAATGGCGCCCTTGATTACATGAGTCTTGGGTAAACCGGACCTAGGAACGTTTCTCCCCCTACGAGTCAGTTGGTGCGTCCCGTTGAGAACCACTCAGGTAGGGCACACACGGGATATCCATGCCCCCCGTGGGGATTTACCTGACCGCCCGGATCGGTGTATCTGTAGCCTGGTTAGCCGGGACACTGAATTGTAAAGTTCAGAATTTTGTTTTGGAGGCCTCGGGCAGGACGTTGTCTCGGGGCAATCGAGCTGCTATTTTTGCTTATGATTTTTGCATGGGGTATGTGCTAAGTCACCTCCCTTTTTTATTATTATTAACTTTAATTTGTTCTAATTTTTGATTTTCGATGGTCTGGTAAGGGGACGCCCGCGCCAGGACCCGCAGAGCTTCCGAGGTTGAAAATCTTCCCTCATGTAAGTCTCAAATGTTCCACCCCATCGGGTCTGGATTCGTTCCGCCGATGCAAATGTTCCACCAGCTCGGGGTCGGATTCGTTCCGCCGTGTCTGTTAAGTTCCACCCGCTCGGGTCTGGATTCGTTCCGCCGATGCAAATGTTCCACCAGCTCGGGGCCAGATTCGTTCCGCCGTGTCTATAAGTTCCACCCGCTCAGGGTCTGGATTCGTTTCGCCGATGCAAATGTTCCACCAGCTCGAGGTCGGATTCGTTCCACCGTGTCTGTTAAGTTCCACCCGCTAGGGGCTGGATTCGTTCCACCGATGCAAATGTTCCACCAGCTCGGAGTCGGATTCGTTCCGCTGTGTTTGTTAAGTTCCACCCGCTCGGGGCTGGATTTATTCTACCAATGCTCTGCTCCAAAGCTCGGGGTTGGGGTGAATCCCACCAAGTCCATTTCATTGGCCTGGGGATGTAACATTCCCCTAGAGCCAAGTTTTCTTCCTAACTCGGGGTTGGGGTGAATACCACCGACTCAATTTCATTGGCCTGGGGACGTAACATTCCCCCAGAGCCAAGTGTTCTCCCTAGCTCGGGGTTGGGGTGAATCCCACCGAGTTTATTTCTTTGGCCTTGGGATGCAACATCCCCCCAGAGCCAAATATTCTTCTCACCTCGGGGTCGGGCTACGTCCTACCGAACGCATTTGATCTCGGCTCGGGGAAAAATTGTTACCTCGGAATCAGACTCAAAATTGGCTGAATGCCAGATCACAACGAGATGTTGAAGGGCAAGTCAGAAAATCTGAAACTGAAATAAGCTAAGTGTAAAGAGTAGAATGGAAAAATTTGAGATGAGTACTAAAAAGAGAGAGTTGCAATTGTCATTACAAAAAGAAATGTATTGTCTAAATTTACATGGGGCCCCCTTTGGGTCACCCACATCAATCGGTCCGCACATGAGCAGTTGTTTCTTCTTTTACTGGCCCAGACAGCTGAACGATCGGTATAGGCTCGACGGGGGGAACTTTAGTTTCTGTTTAGGAGGGAAGAGCAGATGCGATCTCGGCCTTAGGTATTTCAGGGGTAGGAGCCTCGGGTTGGATTTCTTCAAGGGTCGGAGACAGGAGAACGGTTGATACGGGCTCCGGATCCTGGATTTCCTCCGAATGGAGGGCAAGTAATTTTTGAGCATCTTTCGCGGAAAGCTCTCATTTACAGTAGCAGATGGCCGTTGGTTCGGGAGAATTTTCGGATGTGCGCGCGTGTCATCTTTGGGCTCCATCTGATCAGTTTGGGATAAGCGGTTGGGATTGAAAGACCATTTGGCTACCTCGGGAACGGCCGATTGATTTCAGTTTTTCGCGGGAAGACCATAAGTTTTTGACAAGTGGTACACTGGGGTAAAACCCTAAAGTTAATTTGATGAGCATTAATGAGGATATGATGGCTTACAATTTTCGATGGGCGGCTATCGTGGGGGTAAAAGAGGAATTTGGCTTGGTTGGGAAGGCAGTTGGTAAAAGCATCAACATTCTCCAACCGAACATATGAAGATGACTGAGGAAGTTTTGGAAGAAGCTCGAGGAAGTCCTCTGTTTTGTTTCTGGACGGGCCACTAGTTAATCGATCGACTCACTTCAGATTTTTTGTAGTTCCCGGCACCAACTCGTACACTTGTTGGAACCGAGAACTATGGGACAGATGTTGATGGGGAGTTCTGCGGCTAAGTCTTTAGCACAGCTCGGTAAGGGCAGAAATGGTAATTCACCTCATCCAGATGACAGGGGGTCAGATGAGGTGTATCGCTCCATTTTATTGGGCATGACCGGCCAGAGGATGTTGCATGACACGGTTTTAGAAACCGACCACCTTAGAGCTATGGCCGACCACTTTTGGTCGTAGGCTCGGTTCGGTTCTATTCTGCCCCCATTGAGCAGATTGATGAGCTCGGCTATTTCAACTCAATATGGATATAATTTGGGAAGTTCAACAAGTCACTTGGCCGACCTCCTGAAGACCGACAGAAGATCAGAAGGGCTGGATCTTTCCTTCGACACGTGTCATTTCCCGAAAGCACTTTACAAGCTGTCACCATTATTTTTGCGTGTGGTAGTGGAGAAAGCAGAGTGATGTGATAGGCCGTCAGACAGTAGGCTTACTTTCGGCGAAGACAGTCTTGGGGAAGAGAGCCCTTCAATCAGTCGGTGACCGCACGGGAAACGTCATAAAATTAGAGGAACAATGTGTATTTCCCGAGTATATAAGGAGAGGGAAGATTCATTTGTATGGGTTGGGTCTTTTAGACGCAAAAAACTTGTAAAGAAAGAGAAAGAACACCACTTGTAACACTCTTTCAACTGCTCGGCCACATTCAAAACTTGTTCAAAACAGGTCGGTCGAGTCATTTTTAACAATAAAATAACCTCCATCGTTTTGTGCCCGTGGACGTAGGCTGGATTCATTCCGCCAAACCATGTTAAAACTCTCTTGTCAACCTTTACGCTTTTTCTTACTTTTTACTAAGTTTGTTTTTTGGTCTCCCATAACCAAACAAATTTAAGGTTGAGGGAAGGTTGTCTCGGGGAAGTTATCTCGAACTGCCCCTGGGACGAAAATCAGTCGTCAACACTAACAATGACGCCATAGCTTATGATAAAGTTTGGAAGAAAAATTTGGATCCAGTGTTGAATTTTTTACAAATTGTGATTGATAGTTATTTAATGAGAATGACGTCATAGCTTATGATAAAGTTTGGAAGAAAGATTTGGATCCAGTGTTGATTTTTTTCAAATTGTGATTGATAATTATTTAATGAGAATTTATAAGTAACTGATCTTAATCATTTATTATTATTTATGCATGCATAACAGAAAAGAAAAAGTATATACCCTTTAAGTTTTTATGTGAATGTCACAAAATTCCTTTAATTCATTATGGAAAAAGAAAGAAAATAAATCAATTTTATGAGCCAACAAATATGTTAAGGTGCTCTCATTTATAGGGTGCATTTGGTAAAGCGTTCGTTAGCGTTAAAATGCTCTGTCAAATAGAGCTTTAACGCTTACAAAATCATAATATCACAATATGAGATTATTTTTTTATACTGACTTATATTCTAACGTTTGTTCCACACCTCATAAGTTAATTTATATTTTCAATGCAATATTTTCTACCCAACTCACCTATACTATTCAAAAGATTGAGCTGAGCAAGCTCGTAGACATGAAATTGATTATGCTCCGAAAGCAGAAGTGACAATGATTTCGCCAAAAACTTTTTGTAAAGCTCTACAAGCTGGCGATTTATGTGGGAATTTGATCATGCGAGTTCAACGTATCAATATAAATTTAAGGTCTAAATAAAACCTTGTTTCTCATTCTTCTTTTGCATCTTAGCCCTAACTGCGGTTCAGTTCTGAACCGTGAATCGGATTGATCTGGTGGTTCCGAACCGAATCGTTCAACAGTTTAATGGTTCCAACAGAATCGGAACTACCGAATGACTATTTTGGTTCTAATTATTCAAAATTTAAGATTCGAACATCAAATCGAACCAAAATCTAAGTTAAAATCGAACCGAAACCGAACCTTAAGAACAAACTGCTGAACCGAACGTAGAACCGAACATCGAAACTGAACCGCAGAACCGAAAATTTTTATTAATTAATCAAGATAATATTTAAATTAATATTTTCTTGATTAATACTTTAATTAATAAAAAATTAATTTATCAAGGTATTGTTAGTTTTTCCCAGAAATATTTAACTTAATATTGTGTATTATGATTATATGAATATTACCTTATTACTAAATTATGAGTTATCATTATTCTATGTATTTGTTTAACTAAAACAATATCATGAATGTTTAACACTCATGTCATATTTTATAAAGGTTCATAATTTAGTCATTAATATATAACGAGATTATTAATTTATATATCAATAAAATAATTTATGTATATAATAAAATAAGTTTTGTCAAATCTTTATTTGTTATTCGGTTCCCCATTCCGAACCGAAATCGAAGGGGAAGCAAAATCGAACTGAACCATACACTATATGGTTCGATTTCGATTTCTCCTTCAGCAAAAATCAGAACCGTCAGTTCGATTCCTGAACCGAATTGCGGTCAATCCTATTTGCATCCTCTATTCTTGAGAGTCGAGTCCAAGTCTAGCAACTATAGAGAGCTTATCTCCCCCCCCCCTCCGCCATCCCATCTTCTTTGTCTCCCCTGAAATTCCAAGTTTGCCCCCTTTCTTTTTCCAAAATTCCATTTCCCAATTTTACTAAATATATCTCCAAAATTCCTCCTGCCATCCCCCTCTTCTAACATATATGTTTATTTTATTTTATTAATTAAATTTTTTATTTTATAATTTTATAATTTTTTTAAATTTATATTTTTTGGTCTTTATATATATATATATTCTTTTTTATTTGTTTAATAAATATTACAAATTTCATATTTATTATTATTTATTTGGCGTTCTTTTATTCATTTAATTTTTGTGATTCTTTTTTAATTTATTTAACACTACTTATGTATTATAAAAATGTTCTCATGTATTAAATTTTTTTAATACATAAGTAGTATTAATTAAATTAAAAATGAATTAAAAAAATAAATGAATAGATACGAAATCTGTAATATTTATTAACAAAAATCAAAAAATTATAAAATAAAAAAATAATTAATAAAATGACAAATGGAGTTATAATTAGTATATAATTATTTTTAAATTAATATATATAAATATATAAATTTTGTAATTTGTAAAATAATTAAATGAGTTAATTTACATAAAATGACAAATGGCGCCGAGACACTCCAAAACGCCTAGGTCTGATGCTCGGTGTCGCAACGCTGAGGGGTCAGAGTCGCGACGCTCCCTAAGTAGTGAGCATTTTTCTACTTCAAACCAATACTAAACACTTCCAATTTCTCATAATACTTCAAATAAACCTAAAATCCAATTTTAGCATCATAACCACCATCAACAAATGTTATACAACTAGCATACATTTATTCTAAATACTTATATGCATTTATTTGAATCCAATCACAAACCAATTTAGAATCCCATTATGAAATGTCTCATGAACAATTCTAGTTCACCCAAAGGTGGTCAAGTGATTCTATAATGGTAGTCATAGCTCTAAGCTTTAATCTAGAGTTTCAAACTCTTATTAATTATTCTATGTCCAACGTGAACATCTTTGACCAAATTAACAAGCATATATTGTTTATACTTCTAAAGCATTCTAACACAATTTATTGGCCTTATTTCAACTTTAAGCTATGTAATCATGCATCCAATACATAATTCATCACTATATGTCTCACTAATGATAAACTCACTAATGAAGAACATAGCTTAAGAAAAGTTCAAACTTACCTAGTAAGTTTGACGCAAAGATCCAATTTACTTCTCTTTGTTGAAATGGTTGGAGAACTTCCAAGGTTTGCAAGCTTGACTCCAAGATCCAATCTTGATTCCAATGCTAGCAAGCTTCACTCCAAGATCCAATCTTGATTTCTCATAGATGAAATATTTTAGAGACCCCACAAAGCTTCTCTAAACACTTCTCTAACTTAGGCTAATTTCTTCAAGAATTGCTTGTATTTAGCTTTCTCAAGCGTAATTAAAACCTTCATAAAGCTTGCTATTTATAACAAAACTTAGGCAATTTTTAATTAATAAAAGTTCTAATCAACTTTTATGTGAGCTTAATCTAATTTGTCAAAATATGTATAATTAGGTGTGACTAATCACCTTTATCTACCACTTTGATTTAATTCAATTAAATCAAGACAAAACTTAATTAATGGATTAGTTACACATTTTCCACTTTTATTTAATCTAATTAAATCAAGCCAAAAACATCTATAATTACATACTTTTAATTACCATAATATCCTCACATGGTAGAGATAATTATGAAATTACGACAAATCCCTTGTGTAAATATTGAATTAATCCAATTAATCCAATTAGGTCAGAGTAAATAATCAATGTTATCCAATAACACTTGATTATCTTCGTTGATAATTATAATATCAAATATTATCTTTTATCAAAATTAACCGACTACCCAAATGCTCAACGAGTACACTTCATATTGGGACTCTCTAAGTTCAGACATGTTCGTCATATAAGCTTAGCTAATATGTATGCAATTCAACCATATCCGAATTCGCGAAGAACACGAATGACCTTTCTTAACTATACAAGTCGAAGTCATTACATATGTTTGACAATCCATCCGTCGTAGGCTATCCGAGTTGTGCTTAGGAAACATAGAATACACCGTCAAGTTTCCGAGGCGCACATGTCATGTCGACATGTCCACGATTCCTTACAACTGATGTGTTCCACCCTATATGATCGACTTTGGCCAAAGTTTTAAGAATCTTGACTTACTTACATGGATACCTAAACCCCTTATAATACACATATGAGCCGACAGATCCTATCTTGATTCGCACTTGATTAACGAGTGCATCAGTCCACACCCAACTAACATCTAGAGGCCAGACCATGAAAGGTTTCTAACATACAAAATCAATGTTATCCTATAGTCAAAGGATTATATATGTTACTTGACTCGAGAAGATTCCTATTGACGGTGGTGTGTACTTACAACTATTAGGAATCACCTATGAGTCATTCAGTTTTCGGTCCAACCAATACCTACATGTCTATACGAGCTTCCAAAGGTCATGGTACATCGCGTTAAACCATTGAAACTTCAATTCTAATATACGACATGTGCTAGTCTTCAAGGTTATAGGAATTAGACCGTATTCCAAAACCAACATCTATGAATATTTACTTTAAGAATAGTTTACAATAGTAATACTTATCCCAATGTCGGACCACCTAGTGTCAAGTATTACTACAATACTATTTTAAGGTCGATGTCATTCTTATCATATTTATACATCAATTTAATATGATTGGCGCTCCAAGTACCAACTCTAACAAACACAACCAACGCGGTCCCCTCCTCCTAAAGGTTGGGTGAAGACATGTGGAGATGCAACTATTAGAGAAATAAACCAGTCAACATATCTTGGTATTGGTGTTAGAAACTCCAATGGGACATGCATTGCAATAGCTCTAAAGAAAACAACTCATAATGGCAATGTAGTATGGGCAGAGGCAGAAGCAGAAGCAATCCTCTTAGGTATACAAACAACCAAAGACCTAAAACTCTCATCATTAATTGTTGGAATCAGATTGTCATTATTAATTATGGAATCAGATGTTCAAGTAGCGGTGACTTAATTAACAACATGAAGAGTAGAAAATCAGAGATTTAATAGATCGTTTCAAAAACTCAAGATACGTTAAAGGATTTTCAGAGGGTTAAAGTTTAGATACTTCAAATTGTGTTTCATGGCTGGATCACTTCCCAATAGTAATATCATAGTTATTTTCTAGTCCTTATTCTTGAATGAAATAGTAATTTCCTCTCCAAAAAAAAATATCAATACTAACAATGACGCCATAGCTTATGATAAAGTTTGGAAGACAAATTTGGATCCAGTGTTGAATTTTTTACAAATTGTGATTAATAGTTATTTAATAAGAATAACGACATAGCTTATGATAAAGTTTGGAAGAAAGATTTGGATCCGGTGTTGATTTTTTTACAAATTGTGATTGATAGTTATTTAATGAGAATTTATAAGTAACTGATCTTAATCATTTATTATTATTTATGCATGCATAACATGAAAGAAAAAGTCTATACCCTTTAAATTTTTCATGTGAATGTCATAAAATTCCTTTAATTCATTATGGAGAAAGATAGAAAAAAAAATCAATTTTGTGAGCCAACAAATCAGTTAAGATGCTCTCACATATAGGGTGCATTTGGTAGAGCGTTTCGCTAGCGTTAAAATGCTCTGCCAAACAGAATTTTAACGCTTACAAAATTATAATATCACAATATAAAATTATTTTTTGACGCTAACTTATGTTCTAACATTTATTCCACACCTTATAAATTAATTTATATTTTCAATGTAATACTTTCTACCCAACTCACCCATACTGTTCAAAAGATTGAGCTGAGCAAGCTCGTAGACATGAAATTGATTATGCTCCGATAGGGGTGGGTAAAAAAACCGACCGAACCGAACCAAACCGCAAACCGAACCGAATTTACAATTTTTTTTCTAACGGTTCGGTTTGCGGTTCGGATTGGCTCACCCCAAACGGTTTACGATTCGGTTCAGGAGCTAATCTGAACCGCACCTGTTAAACCAAACTGAACCGTTATAATTAAAAAAAATTATATATTTTTATAAAAAAAAATTGTATTTGTATTTTTCTTTTAATTTTATTCTATGTTTTCTTTTTATTTGTATGTTAATACTTTTATTCTTAAATTTTTTTGTTAATATATTTATTTGTTAATACTTTTATTCTTCAATTTATTTGTTAATACTTTTATTCTTAAATTTTTTTGTTTTATGGTAGCATCATTATTCTTGAAAGTAAGATGTTGGATTTGTCTCTTAATTAGAATGATTGTAACATCATTATTCGAGGTAATTTTTAAAAAATACAATAATTAATTGTGCCTCATTTTTCAATCCTTTATGGAGTGCATGTGTTCCCTGGAGTCACAGCTTACACCCTAACACTTCATATTATTTGTTTGATAGACTAGTTTTTTTTTTTTTTTTTTTTTTTTTTTTTTTTGTCTTCACTTAAGTGGATGAAAATTTATTTTAAATATAATAATCCGTAAACCAATCCGTAAACCGTTGGTTTAAAAAATTTTCAATCTGAACCAATCCGTTATTTAATGGTTTGGTTTGAGAGGTAAAAAATTCGAACCGTAAAATATGGTTTGATTCGGTTTTTAGCAAAAACCGAACCAAACCGAACCGCGCCCACCCCTATGCTCCGAATGCAGAAGTGACAATGATTTCGCCAAAAACTTTTTGTAAAGCTCTACAAGCTGGCGATTTATGTGGGAATTTGATCATGCGAGTTCAACGTATCAATATAAAATTTAGGTCTAAATAAAACCTCCATCCTCATTCACCTTTTGCATCTTAGCCCTAACTGTGGTTCATTTCTGAACTGTGAATCGGATCGGTCTGGTGGTTCCGAACCGAACAGTTCAACAGTTTGATGGTTCCAACCGAATAGGAACTACCGAATGACCAGTTCGGTTATGATTATTCAAAATTTAAGATTCGAACATCAAATCGAACCAGAATCTAAGTTAAAATCGAACCGAAACCGAACCTTAAGAATCGAACCGCCGCACCAAACCACGGAACTAAACCTCGAACCGAACGCAGAACCGAACATCGAAACTGAACCGCAGAACCGAAAAAATTTATTAATTTAATCAAGATAATATTTAAATTAATATTTTCTTGATTAATAATTTAATTAATAAAAAATTAATTTATCAAGCTATTGTTAATTTTTTCCATAAACATTTAACTTAATATTATGTATTATGATTATATGAATATTACCTTATTACTAATTATGAGTTATCATTATTTTATGTATTTGTTTAACTAAAACAAGATCATGAATGTTTAACACACATGTCATATTTTATAAAGGCTCATAATTTAGTCATTAATATATAACGAGATTATTAATTTATATATCGAAAAAATAATTTATGTATATAATAAAATAAGTTTTGTCAAATCTGTATTTGTAATTCGGTTCCCGTTCCGAATCGAAATCGAAGGGAAACCGGAATCAAACTTAATCATACACTATATGGTTCGATTTTGATTTCTCATTCAACAAGAATAGGAACCGTTGAACCGTATCGCGGTCAATCCTATTTGCATCCTCTATTCTTGAGAGTCGAGTCCAAGTCTAGTAACTATATTGATACGCGTACATAAAATTCAACATCATATTACGCATAAATACTAAAAAAACAAAATTCTTTATTACAAGATAAAGAAATTATCACTACATGACAATGTTGTTTATCTTTTTGAATATTGTGCATTTTTATTATATACAATATTATATATTTATCATTTTTCATTGTATATACCTGAAAATTGCTTCTTGAATATGTTAGGATCTGAAATCAAGAATTGATTAAAATAAAACAATATAAATGAAAATATAACTTCATGGACACCCTCTCCTTCCAAGGCAGTGGAACGTTAGAATCCCAAATCCCACATAGGTTATTCTTAGCTGCATGATTTTGTATCCGAAAAAAAAAAAAGGAAAAAACAAAAGTTCTAGCTAGATTTTGGAGCTATGCGCTCAATCCCACCCATGAACGGCCTCAATGGCTCTGGAATAATAACTGAGCCGTCTTCTTGTTGGTAATTCTCCAGTATGCATATTATCATCCGAGGTACTGCACAAGCTGTTGCATTTAATGTGTGAACAAACTGTGTTGGCCCTTTACCCTTCTTAGAATTTGTCGAAGATGGTTGTGAAGGGCGATAGCGAATGCCCAGCCTCCGGCTTTGATAGTCTGTACAGTTTGATGCACTCGAAATCTGCTCACAATAGTACATTGTATGTGTGACTAAAAGTTAAAACCTCATCTATAACGATATATATTTGACAACATTAGAAAGAAATCAATGGGTTTAAAATAAATGATATCTCCTTGCAATACCTCGCCATATCGTCCCAAGCCTGGCATCCATGCTTCCACATCAAATTTTCGATAAGCAGGGGCACCTAAATCTTCGGTAGCCATGTCCAAAGTTCTGCCAAGAAATTAAAAGCTTATCATGAAAATAAAATGACGAAAAAAATGTCCGACTTAGAAAGAGAACTGTGAAGAGTATCCTTACTTAAAGTGCAATCCTAGCGATGAGTAAAGTTCTTCTTCAATTCTAATGAGCTCCTCATGGTATAAATCACTCTCCTCTGATCGGCATAAGACGAACATCTCCACTTTGCTAAACTGGTGTACTCGATAAAGACCCCTGATCAGGAATTCCATCCGGTTACCAATTCAGATATACATTTGATTTGACCACGGTAACTAACAGCCTTAAATGAGATTAGTTGTATACAAGTCTAACTGGTTGTACATTTGCTTAGAGCCTTAGACAAAGTGGCACCAATTTAGCATAATAGTAAATGCAGGAGAAATAATTTGGACTATCCGTAAACAACTTATATTGACCATAAAATTTTCAAATCACACTGTAACATGATAAACTTGCTCAGCAGGCACCTATGTATAAGTATTTCAAGAACCTTCATCTCCTAAGCGAAAAAGCTCATAAAGGGAGAGTCATACTCAATCATGCCATGTAAAGGTTTACATAAAAGAAGCACTTTTATTAGTCAGGAGTTCAACCACGAATGAGAAAAAAAATGGACACAAGGAGAGACAACCCCTTCCTAATAGTCCTGAAATGAAGAACCTAACCATGATTTTGACAGTCATTATTAATACTAGCCAATTTGATTGGGTTAGATGCACCAAGAATTTACTTGACCCACTGGCCTGCAATTAACAAAAGTTTTAAAATAATTTTATGAAAAGTAATATATCTTCCTTGACATATTCCTCATTTGCGCCAGCAATCGGTGAAACAGTTATGATTTCTATGACTGTAATTGACACCTATCCTACTTCTCCAATGATTAAAACTTTGATGATCAAGTATATTTCTTTTTGTTATTCAAGGGCATCAAAGATGATACAGGACGGTGAAACCATAGAGAATTGGACATAAACAAACAGCAAAGAAATGAATAGCACCCTAGAAATTTACCTTGTTGCTGTACCTGCAGCACCCGCCTCAGTACGGAAGCAATGGGAAAATGCTGCATACTTCAAAGGCAACAATGACTCCGAAAGAATAGAATCCATATGAATTCCCCCAACAGGAATCTCAGCAGTGCCAATGAGGCATTGATCTGTTCCGTCGATAGAATAAACCTGTTGAGTGTTGTGGCAAAAGTATCAACAAACTCAATCTCTGAGACTCTGACAAACTAAATACAGAGTCTTCAAAGTATCTACTTTTCAATGGCTGGGCCTTATCACATGCAGACATTAAGAACTTAAGTAATAGTGAAGTTTTCAATAATTTAACAACTCAATTCAAAACCATAATGGTTGACTTGAACAAGTGGAGTGACCAGCCCAAAGACAAAATGGTTTGAACTTTGATTTTTTCATCAGATTCATATGATAAAACCATGCTACAGAAAGTCTAAAGGAAAAATATATTGTGACAAAGACACTTCGTAAGGTGGAAATTCTCTTTGATAAGAGTATAGAGAGTAGAATATACACAAACCTGGGTATTTGCTCCACGAGGTTGGAAGCCACACTTTTCAACAACAGAGGATCTTACAATTTCAGGGGTAGTTACAGGTGTAAATCCCCTTTTTATCACTTCTGAGAGTGTCCAGTTGATGAGACCCATCTCTAGCATTACAGCTTCATTCTTCAGGTAATAGAATTTTGACCCACTGACCTGTATGAACAAGGTGAAATTGAATCCTACCTTTTCCAATTGATGCACAATGCAAGACAGCGTTTATTTTAAAATTATGTATTCAGCAATAATATCACTAAAGAATCCTTGTCAATATGAACCTAAAAATATGAGACTATCTGGATCCCTCAATGTTAAATTAGACTTATGTGGAACAATCAGAGATGCTTTAATAACTTATAATTATAATAAATACAAAGAGTACCTCTGCAGCTGCATCAAAATCAAATATATCAAGTGCTTTCCCGAGTTGAACATGATCCTTGACAGGGAAGTTAAATTCACTAGGGCTACCGACCTACAGGAGCACATAGAAAAGGGAATTAGCAGTATGAACCTAGCTTGCGTCAATGCTTCCTCAGACAAATGACCATGCACACACATGACACATCTACCAACATAGATAAGGAACAATAAATCAGGAATGAAATTTGATAATTCATAACAATTGAGATACCATTTTTCTTATTGTTGAACTATCCTCCCCTCCCAAGGGAACATCTGGGTGAGTCATATTTGGTATGCATTGGGCTTCCTGCTGAAGCTCATCTGTGAGATTAAGCAGGTCTTCTTCCAAGGTCACAAGTCCGTCCTTCAAATTTTTTCCTGATTGCAAAATACAAGAAGACTAAAAAATGAAGCAAAATACAAGAGAATGATATAAACTGCAACACTAAATTTCAAACACCTTCTTCTATGAGTTTTTGACGCGCAGATGGTTCTAGTTTCCCTTTCATCTTATTTGCTACAGCATTCCGTTCCTCACGAAGCCTTTCAACTTCCTGCTATCTGTGAGTGACAATTAGATAAAACTAAGAAGAAAAACAGTTTATATTTTTTTCTTAATTTTTACTTATTAATATTAATTATAATCCTCGAGCTGCAATCTTAAGACAAATCCTAAAACTTCAGATCACAGCAACACTGGTTTTGAATTTAGGGTAATGATGCAACTAGCCAACTAATACTTGTCATCAGGAAAACACAGGAACTTCAGATTGCATCATTAGGACTTAATGTTCAAGTTTTAAAAGGCCTGACACCTATTTACAAGTTGTATTTACAAATTCATTCTAATATGTCTATAAATCTAATTAAAAAAAAATCATAACCAAGCTCAAATCACAGAACTACATTTAAAATAACTTCCAATTGACGTCCTTTTGGAATCTTCAGAGTCATTCTTACTTGTTACATTAATTATATCAATGAATAAGAATCCAGATTTAATTTTCATTAACACAAAATTCTCAAAGAAATGCAAAGTCAATAGATATAAACCTAACCTTCTGGACACTCAACATTTTCTCATAAAGCTCGAGCACAAGTTCCAAATTAGCATTGGAATTCCTGTTTCTTATATTTGCGGAAACAGCTTCTTTGTTGTCCCTTATCCACTTGAAATCAATTGCAGCCTTCCACTGCGGCTTCACAGCGACACCACCTTCAAATAATAATTAAAAAAAAAAATTAAAATTTCAAAAGTCCATTTGAATATTAAAAATTCTTTTATTAATAACAACATCAACAACTGACCTTTGTAATCCGTGCTTTCGGTTATTTGTACAGCGGGTGCAGAGAGAGCTCTAGCGAGGAGCCGAAATGTAGGTCTTTGAGAATAATTATGGCGGGAAACTAAACCTAGGGTTAGCGATTTAGTTGCTGCCCCGAAAATAAAGCGTGAAGAAGAAAAAGCGGCGGGAATCGCCGCGAGCTTCATTGTAGTCCCCATAAGATGGCTCTCTGTCTTTCGCAAAGACTTGAGATAATGCAACTACGAGAATGAGATGAGACCGCTATTTTTTCAGCTCTGTTTTATATTTCATTTTTTGAAATTATATTCTATTCACTCGAAAATTAATTAATATTTGAAAAAATATTAAATTTTTTTAAAAAATGACATATGTAGATTCAAATTTATCAAAAATAAACATTTTCCATATAAATTTGATTATTTTTATGAACATTAGCTAAATTTTCGAATAAATAAATGATAAAACCTCTACAAAAGTTATTAAATTTTATATGGTAAATGATAATTTTTAATAATTTTGGATGTACATATGATATTTTCCCAAAATTATATATTTTTTCTAAAATTAACTAAATTTCAAGTAGATAAATGATAATTTCCCTCACGTCACATATTTTGTTTTATATTTTAGGCATATCTTGTGAATTTGCAATCTTGCCTCTAGAAAATCCTGGATTTCGATATAAATCTCAAATTGGATAATATATTATTCGAGATGATTTTTTATTTCGAGTAAAAAACCAAGCCAAAATTTAAAACATTTTTATATTTAAGTTTGACTTTTTATCTAAAAAAACTTAAACTTTAATGAAATTTTAGATCTTAAATTGATCGGTATGAAATTTTAAATGATTTTTTTTATTCCAATTCAAAAATTAATACAAAATTCAAAATAATTTTTCATTGTGAATTCATATACGGCTGCCATGTGCTAAATTGGTTAAACCCACTTTTGCTTGAAAAAGCCAAATCCGCACATTAAAAAATGTGAAAATTTTCACATATAGATTTTAGCATTTTCTTCGCAAAATAAATTTTGCAGAATGGAATCAGTACAATTAAGCCTCTAAAGTAGAAACACAAAAGTTACTAATGACCAATATCAAGCCAATCTTGCAGTCTCATAATTCATAAGATGACATGTAATATCACATATATAGATTCACTATAAAGCAAACTCTTCATCTCTTAAAGAGGCTAATTAAACCAAGCACAAAAATATCCAGCCAAAAGGGTACATCTTTATTACGTGAACCATAAATGGTACAGATACTACATTCTCAATGTTTAGACTTGAAAAACTACTAATAGACAAGTCAAAAAAAATTTATTAACTCGTTGATTTTAAAAAAAGATCCCTGAGAATTCACTTCTCAATCAAGAAATTTCTGCGTCGGATTCTGATTAGCAACTTTAATTTAAAAGCAGGATGCGAGCGGCATCCACATTCATAAAAATAGCACCACTTACAGAGGACCTGGAAAGGTTCCATTTTCTCTTTGCTCATTCCATTTGTCTATCTGTAACACATACATAATATAGAAGTTAGATCAAAGAGCAGCATTTACATGGCAATTTGGACATATATTTTGGATATCTGCTAATATCCATACAAAAATATCTATGAATAGATTGCGAATATAAAATTAGGTATCTGCAATTGATATCGGACGGTTGTGGATATCCGGTATATGTCCAATAACTAAATAATATCATAAACTTTTTATAGACTTGCACATACTAGATACCAAACATCCAAAATAAGAATGAAACACAGCTAAATAAACTAAAATCCCTAATTTTGTGGATACTTCTGACAGATACACATTGATGGACAGATGTAGATGCAGATACCGATCGCAAAAATTTTATTGGATATGGATAGGTTGCGGATATAAGGTTCCGGTTGCAGATGCAGATATCCCAAAAATTGAGGATATCCTATCCGATGATCATAAAATTTATGAAAAACACACTAGCAGCAAACCGACCTTCAAAGTTTTAGTTCTAATATGAGGAGAAAGTTAAATCCAAGATAACAGTATATCATATTAAGAAGGAAAGAAAAGCTATGATGTAATCTACAGATCAGAAAAGTAATTTGAACCTAATTGTCTAGTGCAGTTTATATCTATACTCAGCTTAAATGCAAAAAATTATACCGGCAGAAGCAAATCATGCTTTTGATGGACTGATTATTCTAAACAAAATGACAACAATTTCTTGAAACAGCAGACGACGAATACCGTTAAGAATATGGCTATGACAAAGTGGCACATTTCTTGAAACAATGGGGGTAGAGAAAGCATTAAAACAATGCAGTTCAAAATGCTGCTTTAGAATGCAAGTGAATTAGTATATGATTTTGTGTGGAACTACGTGTTTTGGAATCTGGTCCAATTCCAGTCACACTAAAATATGCTCACAAGTCATCTTAGATTCCTCTCTCTTTTCTATTTCTTATTAAGATTTCAGAGGGAATATCAATGAAAGATCATCTGATTAAAACCCCTTTTCTATCGATACTTCTGCTCACCATATAGAAATACTAATATATGTTCAATTTCATACAGAAATCTTATCTCTATCTTTTGGAAACTGAAGGAAACGCAGCAAGGAAAAGTTTTCGGAATTGAACGGGCAGCAACCACTTCAATTAAAATTCTAGGCATTCTAATTTTCTGCCCCACCACCCTTTCTCATATGATAAACTAAACAATGCCTATCCATTGCACTGCATGTCTTAATTAGATTTTGGTATTTCTGTACTAAAAAATTTTCATCAGTAGCGAATTTAGCAGCAGGCCAGGAGAGAAAGCATCCCTATTATATAATGAGGATGCCAGAGGCTTTTACATTAGATAATTTAATTAGATATGAACGAGCATTGAATATAAAAAAATGACAGTCTCCCAACATCTTAATTGATTTGAGATTAGAGGACAAACATATAAGTTCTTAGGCAGTGATGTGTTGGTAATACATACCCATTCGCCTGGGCAAAGAGCACGGTAATATTTCGCAAACTTATCACACTCTGGAGCATCTTCCCCCTTAGCAGCTACGCACCTGGAAATATCAAAATAATCAGTAACATACCATTGTATAAAGCTTAGCATGCAGTTTAGCAGACAATGCTTCAGAGTCAACTAAAAAAAAGAAAAGAAAAGAAATTAAAATGACGACTCACCGATGATACTCAATATATCTCGTAAAGCAGTGCCTTGTTTGATTTGTAGTTGGGAAACGAAAATCTGCTGGTGCAGTCTCCAGCTATATGACAATCAGGGAATCGTAATACACAAGTCAACAGAAAGAAAATAAATGTATCAAACAAAGTTATGACAACAGACTATTGACAAAAGCTTAGAATTAGATTTCACTAACCTTTATTTCTGGTGTCTCTTCTGAGGCTTCCTGGTCACCTGAGTTTTCCACTTCTGTAGTTACACTGCTTTCCTCAGCAGCAGCGACTGGTTTTGTTTCACTAGTGTTTTCCTCGGGAGTAGCGGAACTGGCTTCAGTGCTTTCTTCAGCAGCAGGAGCAGGGGTGACTTCTTCGCTCTCTTCAGCAGCAGCAGGTTGTTCCTCAACTTTATCACTGGCAACTTCCACAGGAGGACCAGTCACTGGGTTCTCAACTTCTTTTACCTCCACCGATTTCACAGCCACATCTTGCTTCTCCGCTTTTCCCAATAAATAATCCTGCGCATCAAACCATTATATACCCGAAAAGAAAATCACCATAATGAACTCAAATTTTAACAAGGGAGGAGCAATAATTGTTGCGCACATCAAATCGCGCAGTCAATTTCCATTTGATTGAGCTCAACCTTAAAATCCAAATGCTCCTAGGCAAAAAATCTTAAATGCAGGAATGCAAAACAGGCCAAACTATTAGATATCAGTCTCAAATTTTTATAAGCAAAGAAACTAAGCTAACGCAAACCCAGTGCAGTTAAATCACAGAGAAATTATGCTCAGAATGTAAACTTGAGAGTTTACTCGATTGCTATCATCAAACTAATCTAAGGCACAATCAATTGTCAATAAAATTTCCTACCAAAATCATCCGAAAAAAGGTCCACTAAAGTCAAACTCCAATCCAATACTTACAAAAAAAAAAAATCCATAGAAACAAAAAAAAAAAAAAAAAAAAAGATCCAATATGTTAGCCAATATGTAGAAGTCAAATCCCATTGAAACAAAAACAAAGATCCATAACAAGCAAGGCAGATCGAACTTGGACTAAAATGATTTATCTTCTAAGCTAATGCAATATAATTTTACGATTTAAAAAAAAAAAAAAAAAAAAAAAAGTACCTCGGCTAGGGATGGAGTTTTGTCGCTTTGGGGTTCCGCCATTGATGGGCAAAAACTGATCTGCTTTTCTTTTCTTCTGCTGCTGTTCGTTTTAGATACACAAAAGGCGGCCCGGAGCAGGATATATGACGCTGAGAGACACAAACTATGAGACTTGGGTAGGTTTCCCAAAACACCGTAATTAATTTGTTACTTACTGTTTTACTGTGGCTGTATTTGCCGGACACGTGTCATGTTGAAATATGGCGCCTGCAGGATAATATTCTGCTGTTACAGATTGGGCCGGCCTGTTTGGCCCAAGCCTTTTCACATAACCATTTTATTTTTACGAACAAATTTTCAATTAGAGTATTTTAAACCTCTCAATTTATCTCACTCATGACTCACCCTACCTTTTAATTAATTTCATTAACTTCCTAAATTACCCTTAAATAAATATTAGTTTTTTTCATTTCTCTCTCATTCTCACTTTCTCACTCAAGCTGATTTCTCACATTTATCTCACTTTCTTGAATTTAAAATTTGATTATAAGGAACAAAAAATTGCACCAGAGAAATAATACACCAGCACAACTTGTTTAAATCATCATTTTATAAAATTAAGATATTTTATTAAAAAAAAATACAAACTCTAATACACCAAGCAAAATACAATTTTCCCTGTGATTTTTTTTCTCATTTGACATACACATCCTCACTTGAGAATAATAATTACACACGTGTATTTAAAAATAATTATTTTATAAAATAATTTCATGTAAGATTGAATTGAAGGCGGATGACAAAAATTATGTTTCCAAAAATTTGTCTGTGTTTTTGCGTCATTGGGTCCTTTCAAAATGTGCTGCTGATTATGATGAGCATGAGCTTGGACTGGGCCCACTGAAATTAAGATATTATGCGTGCGTCATCGGATGGATGGGCTTTGCAGTGCCGACTGTGCCAGATTGGTAGCGTTTTAATTTGACTCTTACATCGACTCCAACCACATACCACATTTGTCTCTCTTAAGGTTAGGAGTCATAGACAGCATAAATTTATTTATTTATTTAATATCTGGTAGAATTTGAATTTGAATTTGAATGATTAGTTAAAAAGATCATTCAATCACATATGTGGCATATGCAATAATTATTTTATTTTTTTATTTCTAATCTATCCGAGATATTTCAAAAAATCCCCCATCATTCCGTATTTGGTGTTATTAGAACTAAGTGGATAAAACTCCGAGACACACTTCTATTTTTGTGGTGGGTGCCCTCCAGAGCCCAAATCTAAATAAATACTCTTTTAAATGAGATCCCTATTAAACTCTAGGTTCTAAAGAGCACAGTGTAGCTAGATACCAATAACTAAGGTTGGTTGGCCATATTTCTTTCCTTAAAAAAGACCAGTTAAGCAAGAATTACAACATTAATTATTTTAGCCAAACTTACCGCTCAAATTTTGGACTGTAATCTAAATAATTTTGTATAATATTTAATTAGATGACTGTCTTGAAAATATTTAAAATTATATTAAAATATTTTCTCAATATTTAAAATATTTCTAACTCTTTAATAATAAATTCAAAAACATTAATTAAGTAATTATCGACTCTAAATAATTTGCAATATTTATATTCTTGGGCAGAAGGAACTTTTTTTTTTAACATTCCGCCCCCGACTGCGTGGCATTTCACTAACTTTTAATTTTCTATTTAAAGAACAATCTCCATTCTCCATTAATCTTAACTAACTTTTTATTTTCTATTTAAAGTACATTCTCCACTAATCTTTACACGTGTTAAAATTTAAATCTTCCTCTCTTAATATATATTGTAACTGCAGTCAAAGTAAACTTCTAGTATTCTTCAGCTTCCAAGACTTTTTTCTAAGTAGTTGTGTGATGATGATGACAATAACTTGTAAGCCACAACCAGTTGTGCCTAAACCTCAACAAGCTTGAGTTTAAGAAACCTTTTTTTTTTTTTTTTTTTAGATATTGCTTTTGTGCCTGCAAAGAGGAGGAAATTATGGAGAGGTATGAGATTGTGAAAGATATTGGGTCTGGGAATTTTGCAGTGGCCAAGCTTGTCAGAGACAAGTGGACAAGAGAGCTTCTTGCTGTTAAGTTCATTGAGAGAGGCCAAAAGGTTTGAGAAAATTTGAAATTTGGACACTTTCTTCTTATCTGGGTTCTCTGTTTTTTGGTTGATTGAGGTGAGGAGTTTTGCTTTTTCTTGCAGATTGATGAACATGTGCAAAGGGAAATCATGAACCATAGATCATTGAAGCATCCTAATATTGTCAGATTCAAAGAGGTTTGTAGTTTTTTTAACTTTGTTTATATTTCTGAAATGCTCATTTTCTTTTTTTTTGGTGTTTTGTTGTTGGATTATGCAATAGCAGCCAATGTTCTGCTTGCCTCTATAAATGTCAGGTCTTTGATCTAACCATTAAATAGCATTTAATTTTTGTCTTCAAATTTCTGTTGTGGGTATATTTCTTGATAATTAATTAAAAAAATGCAATTAAATTTATTTACAAAATAGCATATGACAGTTTGAAGTTGAGTTTTTCCTTTTTATTTTTGGATTATGTATTGGGTTGAAGTTTCAGAGTTGTGTTAGTGGATAATCTGTACCTTCATACTTCACTGAAGCCAACATACATAATTTGTCGTCTTTAGGCATTGGAAAGCCAAAATGAGAGCCTGTTTAACAGGGTTGGGGATTGGGGGTAATGTTGCGCCTTTATAGACCTCTATGCTCAAATTAGTATGAACAAAATAGCAATGAATTTGTCTGTTGCATTTCTGGAAAGGGGTTTATGCATATGATTTTTTAGGTTACTCCTTGCAGGTCCTGCTGACTCCTACTCATCTAGCCATAGTCATGGAATATGCTGCAGGAGGAGAACTTTTTGAGAGGATCTGCAATGCTGGCAGATTTAGCGAGGATGAGGTAAAGCATAAGAGGAACTGTTCTTTTGAAATATTTGCTTCATAAAGAATATTTTGTTTGCTGGATGTTCCGCAGAGCAATAATCATCCTGGATTCATTCTATTAGGCATTTGAAAAGAGTGCTTCTGATTATTTATTCTTTAAGAGTTTGTTAACAACTATTTCTCATATTTGCTTTGAGTCAGGCAAGGTTTTTCTTCCAGCAACTGATATCCGGAGTCAGTTATTGCCATTCTATGGTACTAATTTTTATCCTCCTCCATTAATTTATCCTTCTCTTTGTAAATATCTGTCTCTGACTTAAAGAAGTGTAATATGTTGCAGCAAATTTGTCATAGAGATCTCAAGCTTGAAAATACACTCTTGGATGGCAGCACTGCTCCACGTGTAAAGATATGTGATTTTGGGTACTCAAAGGTAAGTTTATTTGCAGATGCTGAAGAATCACGTCAAGCAGTCAAAATTGATAATATTTACTCACTAATGATTCGTCTTATTTCATAGTCTTCTGTGTTGCATTCTCAACCAAAATCTACAGTGGGAACCCCAGCATACATTGCACCGGAAGTTCTATCTAAAAATGAATATGATGGGAAGGTAAGATCATATCCTTACTTCTTGCTTCCTTTTTTTTTTTTTTTTTTTGTGGGTGCTTGAGCATTCACATTATACTTTTTTATTTTCTTAATATTGAGATCTTTCTATGTCTAATCCGTAAAAGCTACAGATTGCAGATGTTTGGTCTTGTGGGGTCACTTTATATGTGATGCTAGTTGGAGCGTATCCCTTTGAAGATCTTGAAGATCCGAAAAACTTTAGAAAAACAATTGGTGTGAGTATTTATAGACTTTTCACTTGTTCTCTTCAGCTCTGCTATGCCTTTCTCCTTTTGAGTTTCTATTAATATCTTATTGCTCATTGCAGCGAATACTCAGTGTTCACTACTCATTTCCAGATTATGTCCGAGTTTCCATGGAGTGTGGACATCTTCTGTCTCGGATATTTGTGGCAAGTCCAGAAAAGGTAATTAGCTTTGTGAAACTGAAAATGTTTCTTGTTCTGAGGATTCCAACTTAGCTATTATAAGCAAGTTCATCAGGTGCGGGGAAAGATGGGAGGGGTGGTAAAGAGTGTCTCATTTAGTCCTTAGAAAATGCTGAAATTTCATCTCCTGGTTCAAATGCAAAGCTTAATTCTGTTTATTACATAAATTTAATCCTCTCAACAAATTTGAGCACCGTTTAAGATATAGATGTATGCATTCATCATATAAATGAAATAACATTGGTTGTTAACTTGTGTCTGGTTTTGATGTAGGATAGAAATTAAAACCTAGAATCACTCCTAGGTTTCTGATGTAGGATAGCAATTAAATCCGGAATCACTCCTAGGGCTCCTAGGAATCACTCACTTGGAAAAAGGCATCACACCCTGTAAATAATGGCGTAAAGGCCAAAATTTCCCCACTTTAGTAGACTAATTGGAATACTATAAAACTCTTAATTAATTGTCTAGTATGCAATCTGCCCCATAAATGTTTTAAGGTTTAACTTCTTCTCATGGTTTCTGGTTGTCCCGTCTCAGAGAATAACTATTCCGGAAATTAAAAACCATCCATGGTTCTTAAGAAACTTGCCCATGGAGCTGACGGAAGGAGGAAGCTGGCAAAGCACCGATGTAAATAACCCATCCCAAAGCCTTGCAGAAGCGCTGTCCATAATACACGAAGCCAGGAAACCTGTGGAGGTTTCCAGAGTTCGGGGAAGCAGCATGGATCTTGATGACTTAGATGCTGATGTTGATCTTGAGGATATTGAGACAAGTGGCGATTTCGTGTGCCCATTATGATCTCATTGTATTGTTTTCACAATCAGAAGCATCCGAATTTTGTTAGCGCATGCGTTTAATCCTTTGTCTGGCACATATGTGTTATTTATGTATCAACTATTACTTAAACTCCCAAGTATGTGCTGTTGGAAAAAGCATATAATAAAGTAATGTGTAGGATATGATTCAGACACCATAGACACTTCTAGAGCTATAGTTGTTTTTCATTGTCAAAAGAAGATTGATCTTTTGGCAGCTTGAAGGCCTCTCTATTAATCTATTTATTTTGTTTTGGCCCTTCCCTGGAATATAGCAAAATCAGTTTGTTCATCACCAAAAAACTGAGCATTGTTTCTGGCTCAAGGCATAATTGAGGTTGAGCATTGTATTGCCGGTAAAGGCTTTTAGCTTGAGTGGTTTGCTTCCTCTCAGGTTCAAGGTTCGAATCTCACTAGATGCATTTTCTTGGGGCCATGCCCCCTGGTGTGAAAAGCCAGCGACTTACCCTGATCTGTGTTGGGAAACTTCTGAGGGCATAGGGCACAGGTCGGGGGGATAAGTCGAGGTGTGCGTAAGCTGGCCCGGACACTCCGGTTATCCAAAAAAAAAAAATCTATCCGTGGGGTAACCAGAATTCAAGTCAGTGTGGAAAAAGTTATGGAAAATAAATATAAAAAAAAAAAAAACATATAAAATATTTATATTTATATTGATATTTGAATATTTTATACATTACAATTGTCCACGACGTGGTTTCATATTTTGAAAACCCTTCATGATAATTTCATTATCAATGCTCCTAAATACTTTTTTTTTCCTTATATATGGAACTAAATTATCATTAATCCATTAATCTCCCATCATGTTACGTAATCTAGTCTTCACAATATTTATAACTGAAAATACTCTCTATAATGGCAGTAGCAACAAGTAAAGTCAAAACTAATGTCAAAAGCAAGTAAACTACTGGATATACCTTATCTTTTTTAATTTGAACCAACATTGCTGCATGATCACCAATCTCATTCAATTTCGAAAACTCAACACTAGAACGCATATTCATAATGTAGGTATCAAGTTGATCCTCTAGTGAGCTCTATTGAAGATAAATATGTGGGATAAAATTGAGTAAGACGAACTAGATTTGTTTATTGAATGGGGAGAATGAATCACATGAACTAATGGAAGCTAAACAAAGAAACAACTTGGTGTTTCTCTCATTGAAACGATTGTTAAGCCATTGAAGTTGGGCATCTAAAACCACTTAAAATAATTCAACCCACACAATAGACACTAACTCTCAAGTCAAACTTAGTTAAAAAATTCATATCCATATTTCAAATTAACAAACTTCAATTCTAACATGATTTCCCTAAAAAATTTACTCTTAACAGCTTAAAATTTGAATCAATCAATTAACTAATATACTATCGAAGTCAAGTGAAGAATTTAACTTTCAGATCAAACAGTCAGTTAAAATCACAAGCAAGTCCAAGACCTTTTTTTTTTTTTTTTTTTTTTTTTTTTGTTTCAATGCACTCGAATTTAAACCTGATTTTTGCAACAATAAAAGACATGATTTCGTTTTTTAAATAAACCAAGTTATCAAATAAAACTCAAGAATGTATTGAATTGAAGGAACTATCAATGAATTGGTCGATTGATGTAAAAGTGTGTATTGGATTTCTTTAAATTAATTTGGGCTTAAAAAATAAAACTTTAAGAGATTATAAATAAATGTGTTGATGGTGTTTTAAGCACTATGATATTTAAGCAGCACGAGATGGGTAAAAGGGTAAATTCCCTTGTTGATCGAGATCATTAATACCGACCCGACCACATGAGTTAGGGGTCGAGCGCTTATGATCGGTAACCCGACCACTTAAGATCGGATGACCGGCCATTATCAGATCGACAACAGCATTCTCAGTTCAAAGGACTATTATGACCGACCTCATAAAGACCGACCAGATAGCGAGATATGCTCCAGAAGATGACACCCTATTCTTGCGGATAAGATAACAATTATCCTATTTTCATGGGGAAAACTGGTGAGTCAGAGTCCTAGTAGGATAAAGAAAGTAAGGGTAGTTTTGATTAGGAATCCTTATGGGAAAAGTGAATAGTTTTGACTAGGAATCCTTATGGGAAAAGGAAATTGTTTCAACTAGGAAATTCTTGTACAAATAGGAATATGATTTCTACACTATTATAAATAGAATGGTAGAGTGTGCATAAGGGGAGGAGGTAAAAAGTTGAGATCAAGATCATTATTGTGAGACTTGTAAACAAAAGAGAGAGCTGAAAAGCGTGTTTGAGTAATAAAAGTATCATCCTTTTTGTGCCCGTGGACGTAGGTCGGACCAAGATCCACCGAACCACGTTAAATCTCTTTGTCGATTGGCGTATTATTTGTCTTTTGCTAAGTTTGCTTTTGGTCCCACATAACCAAAAAATTCACTATTGAGGGAGGATTAGTCTCGGGAGTAATATTCTCATATTGCCCCTAAGTCCAAAATCAGCCGTCAACAGTTGGCGC
>SKCR01039149.1:0-61973 GCA_019454045.1 Zanthoxylum bungeanum | reverse complement strand
GAGACTGTGTTGTTCCACAGAGGAGGTCAACAGTGTTTTGCAGCACTGTCATTCATCACCATATGGCGGACACTTCAGCGGAAACAAAACTGCAGCAAAAGTCCTTCAATCAGGTTTGTTCTGGCCTACACTTTTTAAAGATGCTTATCTTTTTGCTTTTCAATGTGACAGGTGCCAGAGAATGGGTAATATTTCGAGAAGAAACGAAGGACCTTTGCAAACATTCTGGAAGTTGAATATTTGATGTGTGGGGTTTGATTTCATGGGACCCTTTGTTCCATCATTTGGAAACCTGTACATCTTGGTTGCTATAGATTATGTCTCCAAATGGGTTAAAGCAATTGCACTGCCATCCAATGATTCAAAAGTGGTGATCAAATTCCTGAAAAAGAACATTTTCACTCGGTTTGGAACACCTCGAGCAATCATCAGCGATGGTGGCTCTCATTTCTGCAACAAATACTTTGATGCACTTCTATCCAAATACGGAGTTACTCACAAGGTTGCCACAGCCTACCATCCACAGTCAATGGACAGGTTGAAGTTTCAAACAGAGAAATCAAAAGATCTTGGAAGAACCGTTGGATCAACAAGGAGGGACAGGTCTACAAAACTGGACGATTGCATTATGGGCCTACCGTACAGCTTACAAGACACCCATTGGTATGTCACCATATCGATTGGTGTTTGGGAAAGCATGCCATCTGCTAGTTGAGCTTGAACACAAGGCGTACTGGGCACTGAAGAAGTTGAATTTTGATCCACAAGCTGCAGGAGAAAAAGACTTCACCAACTCAATGAATTGGAGGAATTTCGCCTACAGGCTTATGAGAATGCCAGACTGTACAAAGAAAAGACCGAGAGATGGCATGACCGAAAAATAGTGCACAGACAGTTGGAACCAAGGCAACATGTGTTGTTGTACAACTCGAGGTTGAAACTTTTCCCTGGAAAGTTGAAATCAAGGTGGTCGGGTCCATTTGTGATCACTCAGGTTTTACCACATGGAGCTGTTGAGTTACTGGATCCCAATACCAACAACACATTCAAAGTTAACAGTCAGCGGGTTAAGCATTATGGGGAGAACCGTTGGAGCGTCAAAAAGAAACTGTCACACTTTCAGATCCATCCGCCTAAACGTTCGAAAAGTCATGTCTAGCTGATGACTTTAAACTTAGCGCTCGCAGGGAGGCAACCCATGCAATTTGTGTATATATTGTGATTTTGTGTGATTTAATTTTGTGTGTTTAGTTTTTTGCAGATTAAGATGGAAGAAGCTCTCGTAAATCTTCACAAGCAATTTCCTTCTCTCCCTCAAAAATCTCTGATGAAAGTTTACAAAGCTCGCTTGGAACGGATGAGACTATTGATGAACAAAGGTATTCCTACTGATATTTGTTGGGTAATCGAAGCATGAATTCGTTAGCAGGTGAGTATCTGAGTCTTGTAATTCTTATTTACCTGGATTTGGAAGAAGCACCGAAGCAAAGAAACGTAGAGCTAAGAAATGGGTGTTTGTTTCAAATGTGCACGTTGGAATTGTAATACTCGTTGTCGTTCTTTAGGAATGGTGTCTGATAATCGAGAAGACAAAATTAAATTCATTAGGGATGGCTTGAGTAAGGAGTCTTTAGATGATCTATCTTCGACTCTTGAGACGCATCCCAGTGGATATGTTCATATAGCCATTCGCCAATTACATACACTTTCTAAAAGAAAGACAACAATTAAGTCTTGGAATCTGACTCAAAAAGACCTTGTTTGCCAGTTTATAAGAAAATTGGATGGGAAGCTTGTCCCTGAAGCATAGACGTTAATCAAGCCGTTATTTTTCTTGTAAATATTATATCTCTTTGTCTTTTCTTAATAATTGTGATTTGTTTTGTTGTTTTCTTTTAATTTTCTCCGACAGGATCCAGATTTTTTTTACTATCACGATTTATTTTACTATTTTGATACTAATCGTCATCTGGAAGATACTTGTGCTATTTTTACTCACCCTTTTCAGGTACTATAAATTCAGCCCGTCATTGCACTTTTGAAGCATCCAAGTTGAGAAAGAAATACATATAAAAATGGAAGCCACTTCAAGAAGACGAGTTGAAAACATCTGTGTGTTTTGCGGGTAGTGTTGGAACTAAACCATAATACATAGAAGCAGCACAGGAATTGGGTCGAGTCTTAGCTACAAGGAATATGCACTTAATATATGGCGGGGGCAATCTTGGACTAATGGGGATCATTTCAAAGGCCGTTCAGGAATGAGGCAGTCATGTCTTGGGAATCATCCCAAAACCCTTGGCAGAGGCAAATCTTATTGGATCATCAAACGGAGAGGAACTGATCGTGCCAGGTATGTCTGAACGATTGGTAGAAATGATTAACCGTGCTGATGCTTTTATTGCTTTGCCAGGTGGCTTGGGCAGATTGGAGGAAATTTTTATTGTACTATCTTGGGCGAACCTGAACATACACCAGAAACCACTTGGACTGTTTAATGTTGATGGATTTTATGATTTTCTTTGTGTGTTTCTTGATAATGCCCGGAAAAATGGGTTCGTGTCAAAACCTTTAAAAGAACTCCTCTTCACTGCCAGAACTGCTCCAGATCTAATTGACCAAATCTTAGCCTATGAACCACAAATTGACCCTATCCTTTCAAAGATAAATTGGTCCGAGGACGATCGTGGTAAGAAGCGTAGGATTAATTTGGATCTTAACCTTTAATTTCCTGTAGAATTTCAGCTAACCAGGTATTATCTTCTAAACTCTTCTTCTACTGTTTAAGACATTGGGGACAATGTCTCATTAGGTTTGGGGGAGGGAATTAGTTGATTAGTATCTTGTTTTTAGTTGTGTGTTGTTTTTATTTCAAAATTTTTCGAAAAATACAAAACAATTGAAAAATTTTCAAAAATTACAAAAATATTTTGTTTTTTTGTTTTGACTAAAAAGTTGAAATTGGTAAGAGATAGCTGAGTAAGGAGTTTCCACTTCTGAGACGTATCTCAAGCCTATTTTCAAAACAAGTTAATTTTTGTTTATTTCATTTTGAATTATTTAATTTGTGAATTCTCCATAAAACTGACTAAAAAAGAATCTTCATATGCTCAGTTGACAGGTATTATCAACATATATAGTAACATACGGACATGAGTTAAAATTGAAAAGTTTGTAATATTCAGTGCTCTAGTTTAATTGGAGGAAGCATCTCAAAAAGCAGTGGAGTAAAAAAAAATAAAAAAATAAAAACGTCTGAGATCCGAGTTATTAAGTCTGTAAGGGTGTTTTAACACCTAGTGCCCTAAAGCCAACTGGTTTGAGAGTCACTGGCCCAAAGCTCGTTACATGGATCGAAGATGCTGCAAAAATATATATATCTGAAGTCTGAGTAATTAAGTCTGTAGGGGTGTCTTAACACCTGGTGCCCTAAAGCCAACTGGTTTGGGAGTTACCGACCCAACACTCGCTACATAGATGGAAGATATTGTATATAAATAAAAAATAGTGAAAAAAAAATCAAAAAAAAAATCAGAAAAATGAGAAAAATTATTTCATTGCTACCAAAAGGTGTTAAATCTGATAGAACTTTAGGACAAAAATATTATTCTCTTATCAACTGCACTTATGACTGTTTTGGGAAAAAATGAGATGTTTAATATTTTGTTAGCTGTGTATATGAAGAATGGTGAAAATAATCGGAGAATTTACTTATTCTGTAATTTAGAATGAAACAAAACAACTATTGACTTGGAGTAGAAGTTTCACCTGATTAGTCACTAACATCTTTATTCTCTTTTCGCTTGTCTTTTTGCTTTTGTGTGCATTAGTTTCACTACCGTTTTACTTTTGTAAAATATTTGTGGGTATCTTTGATGTAAACATCACGAGACTACAACTCGTCCACTAGGGACACCTAGGGGTTTAAAGGCTTGTTGCATACGCTAAATACAACCGTGATCCCTACGAAAGTGGCTTAGTTTAATTTTAATTATTTCTTGTATTTTATTTTGTTGTTTTGCTCGAGGACTAACAAAATGTTAGGTTTGGGGGTGTGATGAGCGGAAAATATATCAATATTTACCGCCCCTTTTACTTAATATTTTGTTTAGTTTCTCGGGTTTGATGAACGTTTTGATATGTTTTATTTTATTTTGCAGATAAAATAATATCGGGACTCAATGAAATCATTTAGGACGAAATGTGGATCAAATAAGGGCAATTATTGGACTTGATATATTAATTTTGGAGATTGGAAACTTGAAAGGGCGGTTTTGACGAAGTGCAGTTTTGGAAATTCCAGTTTTGCGCATCTGTCGTATTTTGGGCATAACTGTTTACTCAGATATCGGATTGAGCTGATTCAAGTTCCAGATTAAAGAAGACTCAAAGATCTACAACTTTGAAAGAGAACATATTTTCAAATTATGATGATTTCATGACCGAAATTGATGAACCATCCAGAAGTGTGTGGAGTGTAATTATTAAAAGTCATTATCAATCATTTTCAAAGCAAAATATTAATTAATAAATAATTAATAAAAATTATCAAATCAACACCAAACAAGATAAGCAATTAGTGGAGCAATTATGGATTTGGTGGAGTAATTAGTGGAGAAATTAATAATGGATTGGTGGTGGAGAATTTGATGGATGATTTTATGGAGGCAAAATTTTGCCTATAAATACCAAGCCATTTCATTTGTAAAATTCATACTTTTTTCTAAGGAATTCCTTAAGAATACTAAGAAGATTGTATCTTGTTTGTTTATTTACAGCTTTCAGTAATTAGTTTCCGCTTTCGCACTTTCTTTTCTTTACTTTTCAGTTTTTACTTTCCGCAATTTACTTTTACGCACAGTACTTTTCTTTCTTTAATTTTCAGTTTTTACTTTTCAGTAATGAGGAGGTAACTCCCCTTTGCTGGGGAAAATGTAAAACTTTTATTACTAATATTAGATTAATCTCCCTTATTATAATATATAAACTAGTTAAAACCTGACTTAACGAGGATACCGCCATATTGGTCGGTTGGTAATTATTTAAATTGGTTTTAACCTGACTAAACTGGATACCGCCTGATTGGTCGGTTGGTAATTAATTATTAATTTGACTTAATCTGGATACAGCCTATATGGCTGGTTGGTAATTATCATGCAAAGTTAATATATTATATTAAGGGAGATATCTAAAATGGAAATAATAAAAGTGGATCCTTTTACCTCAGCATTTTCTTTTATTGTAATTTTACTTTATTTACTTTTCAGCAATTTACTTTTCAGCAATTTACTTTTTAGCAATTTACTTTCAGCATTTACTTTTCAGCATTTAATTTTCATTATTTAATTTTCAGTATTTTACTTTATGTCTTTTATTTTATTTAAGTTTTTTACTACCCGTAAATATGTGTCGTAACTAAGCCAGTTATCTGGGGTTGTGATGAAATCCAATATCACCGGTTTATAAGAGGTTAAATTATAGTTTGGGTAATTTAAAGGTTTACTTATTAAGTCTTAAGCTTAATGCGTCTTATTAATTGGCCACTAATAAGATTGATGTGGTAAATCTAAAATAAACTTGACAAAGGAATTTTAGGTTTCAGCCTTAGACTTAATAGCCCACGATCTTCCTTGATGATAGATAACCATTTAATAGATTTCCTTACAGGATAGGAATATACCTGTTGGGCGGGGGTAGCCATAATTGGAACTTAAACTTAATGAATCCAGATAATTTGGTTGACATAGACATATGGTTCAATTGGGTTAAACTGGGTATTTGCGTCTGACCATCGATAGAGGCTTACACATAATTTAGTGTTCCAGGTTAATGAATCAATATATTACCCAACTTTAAGATAACCACTTCATCTTTAAAATGATATTGGAAGAAATCACAACCCTAGATAGTTTTTATTATTGAATTTTCTTAAAACCTACTTTCGAATAATTTTATTTACTTGTTTTTAAATTTAGAATCGTCACCATTTCAAATCAATCAAACAACCTGTTAGATACTAGTAATCATTTGACCTCATAAAATTAATAGATTAGATATTAAGTCCTCGTGGGATCGATATTTTTATACTACTTGAACGATACGTGCGCTTGCGTTATACGTGTGTGATTACGCCGGTCATACGTATGAGGAAGCGATACAAGATATCGACTCCGGTTTATGGCAAGATGCCATGAATTCCGAAATAGATTCCATGTACACCAACCAAGTTTGGACACTGGTTGTTGCACCAAAAGGCGTAAAGCCTATTGGTTGAAAATGGGTCTTCAAGAAGAAGACTGACATGGATGGCAACGTACAAACGTACAAAGCTAGGCTTGTAGCGAAAGGGTATCGTCAACGATATGATGTCGATTACGACGAAACTTTTTCACATGTTGCCATGATTAAATCCATTAGGATAATGATTGCTATTGCTGCGTATTTTGATTACGAGATATGGCAGATGGACGTCAAAATCGCTTTCCTTAACAGAAACCTTTTGGAGGATGTTTATATGCAACAGCCTGACAGTTTTGTCGTACCAAGACTTGCAAACAATGTTTGTAAGTTAAATCAATCCATTTATGGATTGAAGCAAGCGTCGCGTTCTTGGAACCAACATTTTGATGAGATCATAAAAGAATATGATTTCGTTCAAAACAAGGATGATTTTTGTGTATATAAGAAGGTTAGTGGGAGCGCACTGACATTCATTGTCCTTTACGTTGATGATGTATTGCTTATTGGCAATTACATTCCCATGTTAACATCGGTGAAAGATTGGTTTTCATTAAAATTCTCCATGAAGGATCTGGGAGAAGAAGCCTTTATTCTATGAATAAAGATCTACCGGGATAGATCTAGAAAGCTGCTTGGACTCTCCCAGAGCACGTACATTGACAAAGTGTTGAAGAGATTCAACATGGATCAGTCCAAGAGGGGACTGTTGCCAGTGTCATATGGCGTCACTCTATCTAAGGACATGTGTCCTAAAACTCAAGATGAGAGAGACAACATGAGTCAGATATCATTCACCTCGGCAGTCGGATCGATCATGTATGCCATGATATGTACGCGACCTGATGTCTCGTATGCTTTGAGCATGTGTAGTCGCTATCAGGCCGATCCAGGTGATGGTCACTGGATGGCGGTTAAGAATATCCTTAAATATCTTAGACGAACTAAGGATGCTTTCTCAATCTATGGAGATGGAGAACTTGAGGTAACTGGGTATACCGATGCAAGTTTCCAAACCGATAAAGACGGCTGTAAGTCACAATCCGGGTACATATTTTGTTTGAATAACGGAGCAGTAAGCTGGAAATCTTCCAAGCAATAGACTGTTGCCGATTCAACAACAGAAGCGGAGTACATTACTGCAGCTGAAGCAGCAAAAGAGGCAGTTTAGATCCGTAAATTCCTAATTGGATTAGGAGTAGTTACATTAGCAGCTGAGCCCGTTCCATTGTATTGTGACAATAACGGGGCTATAGCGCATGCTAAGGAATCGCGGTCTCATCAATGATCCAAGTATGTTCTTCAACGTTTCCATCTGATTCGTGAGATCATACATCGTGGCGATGAGAAGATCGAGAAGGTCGTATCAGAGGACAATATTACAGATCCACTGACGAAAGTTATTCCTCAGCAAAAGTTTGAGCGACATGTACATAGTTTCGGTATTAGATGCTTGAGTGACTAACTATAGGCCAAGTGGGAGATTGTTTGACAATTATGACCCATAGCGTCAATATTTGTAAAAGACATTGTGGTTTTTGTACAAATTAATTATGTAGCAATAGAAATTGCATTTTATCATTTTGTAATTTGATTACTTAATATATAAATGATAAAAGTCCCTATTATTAGTTCCGGATTATAAGATATGAGACAGTATCAATCCATAAAGGTTTAATCATTAAATATCCCTAGTCGTAGTATTATCGAGACTGGACATCGATAATGCGGAATAGACTAGTATTACACTTGTGCGAGTTATGGAAGCATAACGGTATAGTTCTCATATATTTAAGTATTGGATACTTATGCAAGTGTGATAGGAGGTTGTGTTTAGCGATGGTACGGAAAGAGCTTCGCTCTGGATAGACCCCGCGAAATCCCATTGTTAGTATGACTATGTGTCTATGGGAGTCCGCATCAGGGTAGATGTATTTGGTCTTAACCTGAGACTTGCATCGCTAGTACTTGCGACAATCAATACGCTTTGGTTTTGGTCGTCCAGGACTTTAACAGGTTCTGTGTACGCCTCTTCTGGGTTTATTGAGAACCGTAGTGTATTGGGTGTGATGTCAAGATGGTAGTATCACTTCAATCATATGGAGATGATGATCACGCATGGATACAGAACTGGTACTCTAAATTGGTTGCAACTATTGGGATAATATGACATGGTCATGATTATCCGATTAAAGAGACTAGTTGTTTGTAATCCGATATATGCTTCATATGGGGCAAACACTATTCCAGCCTCAGGCCTTGTATGTGACATCCGATATATGATTGCAATACGCAATACTACGTATACTACGCCTGACATAGATTATATATTCCATTAAGAATATTTCTGGAGAATTGGGTTGGCACGGTGCTTTGCTAGAAGCCAACCATGTCTCGTAAATCGGTAAAAACGTAGTACGAGGTACGTACGTGTTCGGATAGTCCGACGACCGGATTTACTACCAACATATCTTGGGATCTCTTGGGTCGCTTCCCGAAGATTCACCGATGACGTATGATTCGAGCATAATTAATCTGGGATTAATTACGGAGAGATTTTATCTAGGATAAAATACTATTTGAGGAGAGAGAACGATTAATTTGGAATTAATCGATAAAATAATATATTTGATATATTTAACGAAATTAGATTTCGACGCGGAATTAAAATTGGATCTTAATTCGGGCAAACGAATTAATTTAGAATTAATTCGCGAGCGATGTGAATAGTAATTTTGCTTAGCATAATTATTTAATTAAATTTTATTTAATTACGTCGTAACGAAAAATTCTTTAATTCGGAATTAGCGAACCCGAGCCCATGAGTGTTTGCGGGCCCACTCGGATTTTGAATCAAGTGGAGCCCACATGTCACATCACTAGTCATCCTTTCACCTTTTTGGTGATGGAAGTTAGTGAGGATTTTGGTGATGACTTATTCCACACTCAAGCTGATTTGTTGTTGACATATACCAACTTTGGTATATCTTTATTTTAATTTTGGAAATTAAAATACAAGTCAAGAAAATCAATTCACTTTCTCTCATCATCATTCACGGTTTTTTGAAGAAAAATACTCTCTCCATTTTCTTTCATCTTAGCCGAACCTAGGAGGAAGAAAGAAGGAAATTTGTTGGAAATTTCCTAAGTTGCTATCACATCAAAGGATCATCCAAGGTGATAGGGAAACCATCCCAAAAGCTTGGAATCAAAGGACAAGCTTGGAGCTTGGATCTTGGAGCTTGGCCGAAAACTTGGAGCAAAATTTTTTGTGTTTGACGCATCCTAAATCCGTTCAATGTAAGTATGATTCCGCCATACTTTACTTTTGTATTCACATATTTCATTACTTATATTGATCTTGGATTGTCTTAGAGACAAACAATATGATCCTTGGAATGTTCTAGGAACCCAACAATGGTATCATGAGCTAATTCTAAGCAAGAAATGAACTTAGGGTTTATATACTTTAATTTGGGGATTTTGTGATTTTAGCATGATTTCTTCAAATTAATTGTTTGGTTGAGCTTGGTTGATGATGAATTAGATTTATGCATCTTAAAATTTGAGAAAATGAATTGGATAAATTTTCCCCTAAATTTCTTGCATTGGCCGAATATATGTCCCTAAATATATCATGGTGATTTTTTGATTTTAAACTATTGGATGTGTTTAAAGCATGATGAGTATATTGATTTGTGATTTAATTGGATTGAAATCAAAATTGGATATAAAATTGTGCATATTGTCGTGAGTTGATAAGCATGGAATTGATTGATTTAGCTTTAATTTGTGTTGGACATAAGTTGATTAATTAAAGCATGATTAATTAGATAAATTGGTGTTTTGGAAATATTAATTTAAGTAATTAATTATGGCTAATACACTTTAATTAAGATTAATGTGAAATTTGGAATTTTGTATTAATTAAAATAAGCCTTTAATTTTGAATTGGGCTAATATTGTTGTATTTGGACTTAATGGGCTTTGTTGGGTCAAGTTGGTTTAGGACAATTGGATTGGATCCAAATTGGGCCTAAAACTATACCATAAAGTCCAAATAGAATAATTGGGCCTTTAAAAATTTAATTGGGCCTAATGGGCCAAAATTAATTTTATGGCAAATGGTGATTCCTTATTGGGCTTTGGTTGCCAAAGTCCATGCCTTTAGAATTAATTAAAAGCTCATTGGACTTTAATTAAATTAACATTGGATGTTAATGGGGCCTTTGAGACTCATTTAGATTGGATTTAGAATCTAAGTCTAAAAGGCACAAATATAAGTGTAATTATTTAATTTGGAATTAAATTAGAATTAGTATTGAATACGAATTAAATTGGATTTAATATTGTAGTTCGATCTAATTTAAGAATACGCACTTTGAGTACTTATTCTTAAACGAGTTGGACTCGTGCAAATCAAATTGTTGATTGAATAACATGCTTTGTGTGAATAAATGGATGTATTGTATAAATAATGTATATCATATGGATATTAGATGGGTAAGGGCAATTTTGGAAATTGTTGTAATAAATTTAGAATTTATTAAATTGGACATGCGTGTCCAGCCTTATATCTTTTGACTCTTTGTACTTCTCTTCTCACCAATTCCCCTCAATGTAAATGAGGTTTCTTTATTGTATTATGTAATTGGGTAGAAGTTAGAATAGTGCTAGCCGGGGAGAGGAAATGGAGAGATTCGTTCTAGGAACAATTTGTTGAATATTCATCCGCATATCGTTATTATTTATTTCGTGCCTTATTATGCTTTTAGAATGCATGCTTAAGGGTGTATGATGGGACATAATCAAAGATAATAAATTGGTTGCCAATTTACGTGAAAAAACCCTCAAACAAATATTAAGCGAATTCCTTCCATTAAGTGGTTCTCTCTCAAGATCCAAGATTGGCATTGGTTTGTTGGCTAAAGTCAAGATCAATGTCCATCGCGGATGTGTTTGAACCACGAAAGCATTGTTCCATATCGCATGTCTTGGGCAAGTTGTGACTTGTTGGCCAAAGTCAAGGTCACTTCTTATTCATCGACATGGATTACGAAGCTTTCCCACTGTCAATGGGTCCCGCTTAACTGGAATCATTAAGCTTGTTGAGCCAAAGCCAAGGCTTAGTTGATTCAGAGGAAAAGGTTAGGAAAATATATTGGATATATTGTATATATGTTTCAGACTTGGAGGTCCACCTACCGGATCTAGGAATTGGATGAGATCCAATTGATCTTAGAGATCTACCTAGTTAAATATCATACAGCTTGTTGGCCAAAGTCAAGGTTGTGTGTTATTTAACGGGATCCTAGTCCACTAGGAAATTAGGTTTCCCGAGTACTCAACAGATGGTTAGAGGTGGTGGGTCTCTAAGATCAATCCCAAGATCATTTAAGCATAAAACATGTGTGAATACTCAAAGAAATATAGCGGAAATTATACTCACTTTGATCGGTTGAGTGGATGTTTTGAGAACAAAATTTTGTTCCTTTGAAGTTGCTCCAAGCTCCTCTTTGAATGATTGGTGTAGCTGTTAATGTCCTAGACATGTCACGGGATCTCTAAGCGTGATTCGTGTGTGAATAAAATCAAAAATAAGTTGCGGATGACTTACATTGATCGGTTGAGTTCAAAACTTTTATGGATGTTGAAGCTTCCAAGCTCATGAGTGAATATCCCTATCACCATCATTTGACTCCCATTATGTGCTAGGAAGAACAAAATGGAAGAATTTTGCTCTCCAAGAGAAGCAACAATTCAACCAGGAGAGAGGAAATGAATCGGCCATAGCAGTGAAGAGGCCATTAGGCCAAGCTTCACAATGAGAAGAAGTCACACTGTTCGCGCCCAAAAATGAAAAAGCAAACAAGTTGCTTTTGTTTCGGCCAAAAGGAGAAAGGCAATTCGGCCATTCACTTTTATTTTCAAGAAAAGCCAAATGGCTTATTTTAGAGAGAGATAACATAATGCCCTTTTCTATTATTTTCGGCCTGCCACTTAAATGAAAAGCAGTGGCCATTTTCTTTTGATTTCTAAAATAAAGGCAATTTGAAAAAATGAAGTCAGTGGCTTTGTTTTTCATTTTTTCGGCCAATTTCTTCTTTTTCAATTTTATGGCCATTCGGCCAAGAGCCAAGGAGAGAGAGATTAATTTCCAAAAATTAAAAAATGTTTTGAGTGTTAACTTGGTAGGTGTAATTTATATCAAATCTAATTTATTCAATTTTCAACCACTTACATCAATTGTTGACAATTGATGTAAGTCATGGGTCTCACCCATTTAATTCAAAATTTGGTTGGCTTACACAACACACTTTGGGCTCGGGTTCATTTAATCCGATTAAAAGAATTTTCCGTCGCGGCGTAATTAAATCTAATTTAATTAAATAATTATGCCTTGCAAAATTATTATTAAAGTCGTTTACGAATTAATTCCAAATTAATTTGTTCGCTAGAATTAAAATCCAATTTAATTCCGCGTTGAAATCCGATTTCAATTAATATATCTAATATAGTATTTTAGCCCAATTAAATAAATTAAATAGTAAAATCTAATTTAACTATTAAATTTATTTTACCGATTAATTCCAAATTAATCCCGTTCTCTCCTCTCGACGAATTTAATCCCAGATAAATTCTCGACGTAATTAATCTCATATTAATTCTTTCTCTGATAATTAATCTCAGATTAATTCTTGCCGTAATTAATCCCAGATTAATTCTTGCCGTAATTAATCCCAGATTAATTTTCTCTCTCTAAATTAATCCCAGATTAATTTTCTCTCTCATAATTAATCCTAGATTAATTTTGTTCGAGTCAAATATCATCGGTGAATCTTTGGGATGCGACCCAAGAGATCCCTGGATATGTTGGCAGTAAATACGGTTATCGGACTATCCGAATACGTGTGTACCCAGTACCACGTCTTTACCGATTTACAAGACAAGGTTGGCTTCTAGCAAAGCATCGTGCCTACCCAATTCTCCAGAAATATTATTCTACGGAATATATGATCTTTGTTAGGCGTAGTATATGTAGTATTGCGTATTACGATCCAGTATCGGATGTCACATGCTAGGCCTGGGGCTGGAGTTGTGTCTGCCCCGTACGAAGCATATATCGGATTACAAGCAACTAGTCTCTTTATAATCAGAAAGTCGTGACCTAGTCATACTTCTTCGATGGCTATAGCACTTAGAGTACCAGTTTTGTATCCATGCGTGATCATCATCTCCATATGACTGAAGTGATACTTCCATCTTGACATCACACCCAATACACTACGATTCTCAGTATACCTAGAAGAGGCGTACACAGAATCTGTTAAAGCCCCGGACGACCAAAACCAAAGTATATTGATTGTCGCAAGTATCAGCGATGCAATTCTCAGGTTAAGACTAAATACACCTACCCTGATTCGGATTCCCATAGACACATAGTCATACTACCAATGGGATTCTGAGGAGTCTATCCAGAGCGAAGCTGTTTCCGTACAATCGGTAAACAGAACCTCATATTACACTTGCATGAGTATCAAATACCCAAATATATGAGAACTATGTCGTTACGCTTCCATAACACGCACAATTGTAATACTAGCATACTCTGCATTATCGATGTCCAATCTCGATAATACTACGACTAGGGATATTTAATGATTAAACCTTTGTTGATTAATATTGTCTCATATCTTATTAATCCGGAACTAATCATAATGACTTTTATCATAATATATATCCAGGTAATCCAATTACAAATGATAAAAGAGCAATTTCCCTTGTCACATAGTTAATTTGTACAACAACACCATGTTCTATACAAATAGTGATTCTATGGGTCATAATTATCCAACAATCTCCCACTTGGCCTATAGCCAATCACTCAAGTGTCCTACACTTGAACTATGTACTGGTCGCTCAAACTTCTGCTGAAGAACAGCTTTCGTCAGCGGATTTGCTAGATTATCATCTGATGTGATTTATTCGATCATCACATCCCCACAATGTATGATCTTACGAATCAGATGAAATAGTTGAAGTACATACTTGGATTATTGATGAGACCGCGGTTCTTTAGCATGCGTTGTAGCCTAGCTCAGCTGCTAAGAGAACTACTCCTAATCTAATTAGGAATTTTATAGATCCAAAATGCTTCTTTTGCTGCCTTAGCTGCAACAATGTTATGCTCTTGTTGTTTATTCGGCAACAGTATCTTGCTTGGAGGATTTCCAGCTCATTGTTCCGTTATTCAAACTAAATATGTACCCTTATTGCGACTTAAAGTTGTCTTTATCGGTTTGGAAACTTACAGCGGTGATCCTAGTCACTTCAAGTTCTCCTCTTCCATAGCTTAAAAAAGCATCTTTAGTTCGTCCAAGATACTCAAGGATGTTCTTTACTTCAATCCAGTGACCATCTCCTGGATCGGCCTGATTGTGACTCCATATGCTCAAAGCATATGAGACACCAGGTCGCGTACATATATTTTAATGTACGAGTTCTTGGAGAGTGCCAACAACTTTAAGATCTATCCCAATAGATCCTTATTCCTAGAATAAATGTTGCCTCTCCCAAGTAGTCTACGGAGAATTTTAATGAAAGCCAAGCTTTCACCGATTATATTATGAGAATGTTATTGTTAAGAAGCAATACATCATCAACTTATAGGACATTCATTGTCAGTGCGTTCCCACTAACCTTCTTATATACACAAGAATCATCTTAGTTTTGAATGAAATCATATACCATTATGATCTCATCAAAACTTTGGTTCCAAGAACGCAATGCTTGCTTCAATCCATGAATGGATCGGTTTAACTTGCAAACCTTGTTTGCATGTTTTAGCAACACAAAAACGTCAGGATGTTGTAAACATCCTCCAGAAGGTATCTGTTAAGGAAAGCGATTTTGATGTTCAACTGTTATATTTCATAAACGAAATATACAGTTATAGCAAGCATTATCCGAATGGATTTAATCATGGCAACAGGTGAAAAAGTTTCGTCATAGTCGACACTATGTCTTTGACGATACCCTTTCTGTACAAGCCTAGCTTTGTACATTTGTATGTTGCCATCCATGTACGTCTTCCTTGAAGACTCAAAAATTACAAATAAGCACAATGCATTCTGGTACAACAACTAGTATCTAAACTTGGTTGGTATACATGGAATCCATTTCGGACTTCATGGTACTTTGCCATAAAATGAGTTAATACCTTGTATCACTTCCTCATACGTAGCCGGTTAATTATCCTCAATAAGATTAACATCTACATGAGGTGAGATCAGAAACCCATACCTCCCAGGTTGTTTTCTGAATCTCTCTCTGACCTACGCGGTTCTTGTGTATTTGAAGATTGTGGTACAGTTTCATCCCTGATGAACTGTTCGTGTTCCGTAAAGGAGTCGGTGCCTGGAACAGTATTACTCTGATTTTCATCGAGTTTTACTTTCCTCCCACTTACCACTGCATATAGGAATTCCTCTTAGGAAAACCGTATGGAGAGCAACAATTACATTGTTCTCTTGTGAGTTGTATAAAAACTATACTTTGGTTTCCCTAGGATAACCAATTACAAATAGGCACTTATCCGATTTGGGTTCTAATTGGTACCATCCAAACATATGCCCAGCATTCCCAAATCTTCAGGAATGAGAAACCCAGTTTCTTTCATGTTCATATCTAATATGAAATCTGTCTAATAGATTCTCATGGAACCTTATTCAAAATAAGTATTGCATCGTTCAATGCGTGTATCCTCAGAAGGAAATTGGTAGCTCAGAGCGACTCATATGTTTAAGTATTTTACACTATGGTCCAACCATAATGTTTTTAATACTTAGTCGTTCTGTTTTCTTACTTCGTGTCGAAACTCTTTGAATTACTCAAAAGTTTATGACTTGTGTTTCATAAGATACACATAACCGTAACGCGATGCCACATCCGTAAAGGTTACGAAGTATTCATATCCACCTATAGCCTAGCTAGATATAGGCCCACTTACGTCACTATGAACGACGGCAAACAGATCGGTGGCACTTGCATTTTTACCAAGTAAAAGGTGTTTTAGGCACTTTGCCTAATAAACTAGATTCGTGGACATCATTTGAATTAGGATCAACTCTGTCCTAGTATCCACTCTTCGAAAGTGTGGATATACGAGTCTTGTTAATGCGTCTCGGATGACAATGCCACAAATAAGTCTCATCTGATTAATTCAGTTTGAGCTACTTGTTTGTCATGTTATATGTATGAGATTAATTTATATTCTAAATATAAATACTGTTATTCACATCTAATGTGTTTATCTCAATATCATCTTTATAAACAAAACACTTAGTGTTCTAGAATATAAAGGTATACCCGCAATGGGTTATACTAGATATAGAGATAATGTTTCTAGTCAAACTAGGTACATTATAACAGTTTCCTAATTTAAGTACATGCCCCAAGGGCAGTTCCAAAACTTAGGTTCCTACGGCCAAAACAGCGACTCTCGTCCTGTTTCCGACTTGTAGGTCGATCTCATCTGAAGCCAGTTTCCTGCTTATCAGCAGATCCCGCATATCAGTACATATATTCATGTACCACATCTAGTATCAAAAATCCAATTTTAAAACCAGTAGTAAACATGTTTATAACAAATATTCTTGAAGCCGGAACCTTGTCCCGCCTTCAATTCCTTCATGTCTGCCTTGTCCATACGGCAGTCACACTTCTAGTGACCCCGTTTGCCACAGTTTAGGCAGACAACTTGAGATATGTCCTTTTAAAAAGCTCTGGCTGTGGATAACGGATTGAGCACTAAAGTTATCATCACAATGAGTCTTCCTAAGCTCATGCTCTACTATTTTCTCAACTCCGGGCTCATGCTCGAGAGGTTTCTCTATCAAATAGAATAACTTCTCAGCTCCTAGGACTATCTTGAAGTTCTATTCCCAATTTGAAAATTAGAGCCGTTTAAGTACATTTTCACCCAGGATTATGTTTTAAACGCTAATCTTTCAGCCATCTTGATTACAATAGTCCAACTATCTAATCAACGATTTCGGGTACAATCGAATATAATGATTACTATAGTCTAACTATATAATCAACTACAATTGATCGGTTACATTCAAATGTATTGATTACTATAATCCAATTATATAACCAACTACAAATGAAGTAGTTTGAATACAGTCCAACTGTTAAATTAAAACAACAATTGAATATTAGTCCAACTAATATATTTAATAATTAATGACAAAAAATGAAATGAGCGCGTATTGGCAAGTATCTAAACGAAATTGCAAATTTAATACTTGTCTCCCACTATTTTTCGGCAAGCCTCTAACCCTCTGTGGAGTACTCGGGAAACCTAGTTTCCTAGTGGGCTAGGATCCCGTTAAATAACACACAGCCTTGACTTTGGCCAACAAATTGTATGAAATTTAACTAGGTAGATCTCTAAGATCAATTGGATCTCATCCAATTCCTAGATCCAGTAGGTGGACCTCCAAGTCTGAAACATATATTCAATTTATATGCCAATATATCTAATATATTTTCCTAACATTGTTCCTCTAAATCAACTAAGCATTGGCTTTGGCTCAACAAGCTTAATGAAACCAGTTAAACGTGACACATTGATAGTGGAAAGCTTCGTAATCGAGGCCGATGAACAAGAAGTGACCTTGACTTTGGCCAACAAATCACAACTTGCCCAAGGCGTACGATATGGAACAAAGCCTTCATGATTCAAACACATACGCGATGGACAAAGGTCTTGACTTTGGCCAACAAACCAGTGCCAATCTTGGATTTTGAGAATGAATCACTCAATAGAAGGAAAACGCTTAATATTTGTTGAGGGTTTTTCGCGTAAATTAGAAACCAATTTATTATCTTTGATTAGGTCTCATCATACACCCTTAAGCATGCATTCTAAAATCATAATAAGGCGCGATAAAATTATTAATGATATGCGGATGGATATATGATACAATTGTTCCTAGAACAAATCTCTCATTTTCCTCTCTCCCGCTAGCACTATTCTTACTTCTACCCAATTACATAATACTTCTAAAGAAACCTCATTTACATTTAGGGGAATTGGTGACAAGAGAAATACAATGAGAAAATAGGTAATAGACTGGACACGCAGGTCCAATTTAATAAATTCTAAATTTATTACAACAATTTCCAAAATTGCCTTCACCCTTCTAATATCCATCTGATATACATTATTCATACATACATCCAAGTATTCACACAAAGCATGTTATTCAATCAATCTAATCCAATTAATTAATCTTTTAATTAATGACCATCCAATGTTCATACAACGATTTGATTTGCTCGAGTCAAACTCGTTTAAGAATAAATACTCAAAGTAAGTATTCTTGAATTATATCGAACGATAATTTTAAATCCAATTTAAATTGTATCCAATACTAATTCATATTTAATTCCAAATTAAATAATTACACTTATTTATGTGTCTTAAAGACTGGATTCCAAATCCAGTCTTAATGGGTCTCAAAGCCCAATTAGTATCCAATACTATTTAATTAAAGTCCAATGAGCTTTCAATTAAATCTTTTGGCGTGGGCTTTGGCCATTATGGATCAAACCCAAAAGCCTTGGCCCATTTAGGAATCATCTTATGCCATAATATCAATTTAGGCCCATTAGACCCAATTAATTTTTTAAAGGCCCAATAGTCATATTTTGGACTTTATGGAAATGGTTTAGGCCCAAATATAATCCAATACTAAAATTTGGCCCAACCAAACCCATTAGCTCAAATACAACAAATTAAATTAATTCATTATTCCAAATTACATATTAATTCAATTCAAGTGTAATTAACACAATTAATTAATTAATCTAGTATTCCAAAACACTAATTAATATAATTAATCATGCTTACCATTTTAATTTATGTCCAACACAAATTAAAGCACAATCAATCAATTCCAACATGCTTCATACTCACGGCAAAACATGAAATTAACATCCAAGTTTGATTTCAATCTAATTAAATCAACAATTAACATTCAATTTCATGTGAATCAACATATCAAATTCTCTAATTCAAAAATTGACCATGAGCTTCCTAGGGTAATTTTCGGCCAAGGGGTAGGAATTAGGGAAAATTAATCTAATCAATTTTACACAATTCCAACAAAGAACAAATCCAATTGAACATCATATAAACTCAACCAAACAATCAATTTAGGAAAAATCAAGCTCTAAGCATAAAATCCCAAATTAAAGTTTACAAACCCTATAAATTAAATCAAGCTTAGATCTCGCTCTGATATTATTGTTAGTGTCCTAGAAATGCCACGGGATCTCTAAGCGTGATTCATGTGTGAATAAAATCAAAAATAAGTTGCGGATGACTTACATTGATCGGTTGAGTTCAAAACATTTATGGATGTTGAAGCTTCCAAGTTCATGGATGAGTATCTCTATGACCATCATTTGACTCTCATTATGTGCTAGCAAAAACAAAATTGAAGAATTTTGCTCTCCAAGAGAAGCAACAATTCAACCAGGAGAGAGAAAATAAATCGGCCATAGCAGTGAAGAGGCCATTCGGCCAAGCTTCACAATGAGAAGAAGTCAAACTCTTCACGCCCAAAAATGAAAAAGCAAACAAGTTGCTTTTGTTTCGGCCAAAAGGAGAAAGGCAATTCGGCCATTCACTTTTATTTTCATTTCCAGAGAAGCCAAATGGCTTATTTTAGAGAGAGAGAACATAATGCCCTTTTCTATTATTTTCGGCCTGCCACTTAAAAGAAAAGCAGTGGCCTTTTTCTTTTGATTTCTAAAATAAAGGCAATTTGAAAAAATGAAGTCAGTGGCTTTGCTTTTCATTTTTTCGGCCAATTTCTTCTTTTTCAATTTTGTGGTCATTCGGCCAAGAGCCAAGGAGAGAGAGATTAATTTCCAAAAATTAAAAATGTGTTGAGTGTTAACTTGGTAGGTGTAATGTATATCAAATCCAATTTATTACATTGCCAACCACTTATATCAATTGTTGACAATTGATGTAAGTCATGGGTCTTACCCATTTAATTCAAAATTTGGTTGGCTTACACAACACATTTTGGGCTCGGGTTCGTTTAATCCGATTAAACGAATTTTCTGTCGCGACGTAATTAAATCTAATTTAATTAAAAATTATGCCTCGCAAAATTATTATTAAAGTCGCTTACGAATTAATTCCAAATTAATTCGTTCGCTAGAATAAAAATCCAATTTAATTCCGCGTTGAAATCCGATTTCAATTAATATATCTAATATATTTTTTAGCCCAATTAAATAAATTAAATAGTAAAATCTAATTTAACTATTAAATTTATTTTACCGATTAATTCCAAATTAATCTCGTTCTCTCCTCTCGACGAATTTAATCCCAGATAAATTCTCGACGTAATTAATCCCAAATTAATTCTTTCTCTGATAATTAATCTCAGATTAATTCTTGCCGTAATTAATCCCAGATTAATTCTTGCCGTAATTAATCCCAGATTAATTTTCTCTCTCTAAATTAATCCCAGATTAATTTTCTCTCTCATAATTAATCCTAGATTAATTTTGTTCGAGTCAAATATCATCGGTGAATCTTTGGGATGTGACCCAAGAGATCCCTGGATATGTTGGCAGTAAATACAGTTATCGGACTATCCGAATACGTGCGTACCCAGTACCACGTCTTTACCGATTTACAAGAAATGGTTGGCTTCTAGCAAAGCAACGTACCTACCCAATTCTCCAGAAATATTCTTCTACGGAATATATGATCTTTGTCAGGCGTAGTATACGTAGTATTGCGTATTACGATCAAGTATCGGATGTCACATGCTAGGCCTGTGGCTGGAGTTGTGTCTACCCCGTACGAAGAATATATCGGATCACAAGCAATTAGTCTCTTTATAATTGGAAAGTCATGACCTAGTCATACTTCCCCGATGGCTATACACTTAGAGTACCAGTTCTGTATCCCTGCGTGATCATCATCTCCATATGACTGAAGTGATACTTCCATCTTGACATCACACCCAATACAATATGATTCTCAGTATACCCAGAAGAGGCGTACACAGAACCTGTTAAAGCCTCGGACGACCAAAACCAAAGTATATTGATTGTCGCAAGTATCAGCGATGCAAGTCTCAGGTTAAGACCAAATACACCTACCCTGATTCGGATTGCCATAGACACATAGTCATACTACCAATAGGATTTCAAGGGGTCTATCCAGAGCGAAGTTGTTTCCGTACAATCGGTAAACAGAACCTCCTATTACACTTGCATGAGTATCCAATACCCATTATATGAGAACTATGCTGTTACGCTTCCATAACATGCACAAGTGTAATACTAGCATATTCCGCATTATCGATGTCCAGTCTCGATAATACTACGACTATGGATATTTAATGATTAAACCTTTGTGGATTAATATTGTCTCATATCTTATTAATCCGAAACTAATCATAATGACTTTTATCATTTATATATCCAAGTAATCCAATTTCAAATGATTAAAGAGCAATTTCCTTTGTCACATAGTTAATTTGTACAACAACACCATGTTCTGTACAAATAGTGAAGTTATGGGTCATAATTATCCAACAATAGCTTCAAGCCTTGAAGTTTGATTCCAAACTCAATGGGAAAAGTTTCCCTATCACCTTTGTATGATTCTTTAAGTGTTAGCTCTTGGAAAATTTTGCAACAAAATTTCCCATTGTGTCTTTGTAACTCACGGCAAAGTAGAAGAGAGGAGAGGGAGAATGCTTTTCACGCCCAATGGTGAGAGAAGAGAAAAATGAGTGAAGTGTTTTTTATTTCAAAAATCAATGTAAAGTAATACCAAAATCCAAAGTTGGTATATGTGACTTACACATCAATTTTAATAATGCTTGTGTAAGAAACAAGCTAACCAAATAATCCCACCAACTTCTATCAACCAAAATTTGATAAAGTTGACTAGGTTATGTGACAAGTGGTGGGCCCGACTTGATTCAAAATCCGAGTGGGCCCGCAAACACATTCCGGGCTCGGGTTCGTTAATTCCGAATTAACAAATTTTCTGTTGCGACGTAATTAAATCAAATTTAATTAAATAATTATGCCTAGCAAAATTAACTATTAAAGTCGCTCGTGAATTAATTCTAAATAATTCGTTCGTCCGAATTACAATCCAATTTAATTCCATTATGAAATATAACTTATTTAACATATCGAATATATTATTTAATCGATTAATTCCAAATTAATCGTTCTCTCTCTATTAATAGAATTTTATCCCAGATAAATTCTCGCCGTAATTAATCCTAGATTAATTTTCTCTCTCTTCTAATTAATCCCAGATTAATTATGTTCGAGTCATATGTCATCGGTGAATCTTCGGGAAGCGACCCATGAGATCTCTGGATATGTTGGCAGAAAATCCGGTCGTCAGACTATCCGAACACGTGTGTACCCGTACCACGTTTTTACCGATTTACAAGACATGGTTGGCTTCTAGCAAAGCGTCGTGCCTACCCAATTCTCCAGAAATATTCCTTAAGGAATATATAATCTTTGTCAGGCGCAGTATACATAGTATTGTGTATTGCGATCCAGTATCTTATGTCACATGCAAGGCCTGGGGTTGGAATAGTGTCTGCCCCGTATGAAGCATATAACGGATCACAAGCAACTAGTCTCTATAATCGGATAATCATGACCTTGTCATATTATCTCGATAGTTGTAACATAATAGAGAACCAGTTATGTATCCATGCGTGATCATCATCTCCATATGACTGAAGTGATACTTCCGTCTTGACATCACACCCAATACACTACGATTCTCAATAAACCCAGAAGAGGCGTACACAAAACCTGTTAAAGTCTCGGACGACCAAAACCAAAGCGTATTGATTGTCATAAGTATTAGCGATGTAAGTCTCAGGTTAAGACCAAATACACCTACCCTGATGCGGATTCCCATAGACACATAGTCATACTACCAATGGGATTCCGCGGGGTCTATCCAGAGCGAAGCTGTTCCCATACCATCGGTAAACACAATCTCCTATCACACTTGCATAAGTATCCAATACTTAAATATATGAGAACTATGTTGTTATGCTCCCACAACGCGTACAAGTGAAATACTAGTTTATTCCGCATTATCGATGTCCAGTCTCGATAATACTACGACTATGGATATTTAATGATTAATCCTTTGTGGATTGATATCGTCTCATATCTTATTAATCCGGAACTAATCATAAGGACTTTTATCATTTATATATATACAATAATCTAATTACAAAATGATAAAATAGCAATTTCCATTGTCACATAGTTAATTTGTACAAAAACCACAATGTCTTTTACAAATAGTGACGCTATGGGTCATAATTGTCCAACAAGAGTCTCGCCGAAAAATAGTGGGAGGCCAGTATTGAATTTGCAATTTCGTTCAAATACGCGCTTTCAAATTATTTTTGTCATTTTATATATTTATTAGTTGGACTAATATTTTATTATTTTTATTGTAACAGTTGGACTGTACCCAAAATCGTTAATTGAATAGTTAGACTATTGCAATTAAGATGGTCAGAAAGATCAACGTTAGGGACATTGTCATGGGCGAAAATGTCTTTAATGGTGCGAACTTTCTTGACTGGGATATGAACCTCAGGATTGTCCTGGGGGCCGAGAAGATGCTATATACGATAGAGAGACGTCTCAGGCCTTAGCCCGGAATTGAGCAGCCGCTTGAGCTTGAGCTTTGGAAGACTCACAGTGATGACAACTCAACTGCTCAATTCGTCATGCTTGCTGCAATGACCCCTCAATTTCGTCGCCAGAACATGGGATTGGATCCATATACTATGATGGCAAAATTGAAGGACCTTCACTGATCTAACCTTAGATCGCAAAGGTATGAATTGCAGAAGAAGCTCTTTCGCTCTCGAATGTCAGATGGTATATCTGTCGAGCACCATGTGTCACAGATGATTGCTGATACCGAACAATTGGGTCAGCTAGGCATAACCTTTGAGGCTGAGACTTCCATAGATTTGATCTTACATTCTCTTCCTAACAGCTGGAGCGGGTTCATCATGAACTACAATATGATGAACCAAGATCATACTCTTGGAGAGTTGATTGCAATGCTGCGAAAAGCAGAAAAAGAGCTTTTAAATGGCAAGAAGTGCGAGACGTACTTCGCTTCGACATCTTAGTCTGCCAAGGCTTGGCCAAAGGCTACTGGAGGCGTGAAGAAGAAGAAGAAGAGAAAGGGCAAGGCTAAATAATCAAAGTCTTATGGGAAGGCAAATGACAAATCCCAAGATGTCTGCCTGTAGTGTGGCAAACGGGGTCACTAGAAACGTGATTGCCGTGAGTAAAAGGCGCACATGAAGGAAGTGAAGGCGGGCAAGGCTCCGGCTTCAGGTATGTTTGTTATAGAGATAAACATGTCTACTTCTAGTTTTAAAAATTGGATTTTTTATTCTGGTTGTGGTACTCATATATGTACTTATGTGCAAGATCTGTAGATTAGCAGGAGACTGGCTTCAAGGGAGATTGATCTACGAGTTGGAAACGGGACCAGAGTCGTTTTGGCTGTAGGGACTTATATTTTGGATCTGCCCTCGGGGCATGTACTTAATTTATCAAACTGCTACTATGTACCTAGTTTGACTAGAAGCATTATATCTGTATCTTGTTTAACCCAATGTGGGTATACTTTTGTATTCAGAAACACATGGTGTTTTGTTTATAAAAATGATTTTGAGATATGCAGTGTTGATGTGAATAACGGTCTTTATATTTTGAATATAAATCAATCTCAAACATATAACGTGACAAACAAAAGGCTCAAATTAAGTAACAAATATGAAACTTATATGTGGCATTGTCGTCTGGGACACATTAACAAGACTCGCATATCCACAATTTCGAAGAGTGGGTACTTGGACGGATTTGATCCAAATTCATATGACGTCTGCGAATCTTGTTTATTATGCAAAATGCCTAAAACACCTTTTAGCGGTAAAGATGCACGTGCCATGGAACTGTTAGCCCTCGTTTATAGTGACGTATGCGGGCCCATGTCTAGCCAGGCTAGAGGTGGATATGAATACTACGTAACCTTTATGGATGATGCATCGCGTTATGGTTATGTATATCTTATGAGACACAAGTCGGAAACCTTTGAGAAATTCAAAGAGTTTTGACACGAAATAGAAACCGATAAAAGTATTAAAACATTATGGTCGGACCGTGGTGGAGAATACTTGAGCAATGAGTTTCTCGATTACTTGAAAGAGTATGGCATTCTTTCACAGTGGACTCCTCCCGGAACACCTCAATTAAATAGTGTGTCCGAACGAAGAAACTGAAATTTGTTGGACTTGGTAAGGTCTATGATGAGTCATACAGAGCTACCAATTTCCTTCTGGGGATATGCATTAAACAGTGCAATACTTATTTTGAATAAGGTTCCGTCAAAGTCTGTTCAACAGACTCCATATGAAATATGGACAGGAAAGAAACCTGGTTTCTCATTCCTGAAGATTGGGGATGTTAGGCATACGTTAAACGTTTGGATAGTACCAAACTAGAACCCAAATCGGATAAGTGCCTATTGTTGGAATATATCGCAGCAACTGAGGCAGCAAAAGAGGCAGTTTGGATCAGTGAATTCCTAATTGGATTAGGAGTAGTTCCGTTAGCAGCTGAGTCCGTTCCTTTGTATTGCGACAATAATGGGGCTATAGCGCAGGCTAAGAAACTACGGTCACATCAACGATCCAAGCATATACTTTGATGTTTCCATCTGATTCGTGAGATCATACATCGTGGCGATGTGAAGATCGAGAAGGTCACATCAGATGACAACATTACAGATCCGCTGACGAATGCTATTCCTCAGCAAACGTTTGAGCGACATGTACATAGTTCATGTGTTAGATACTTGAGTGATTAGCTATAGGCCAAGTGGGAGATTGTTGGACAATTATGACCCATAACATCACTATTTGTAAAAGACATTGTGGTTTTTGTACAAATTAACTATGTGATAAAGGAAATTGTCATTTTATCATTTTGTAATTAGATTACTTGAACATATAAATGATAAAAGTCCTTATGATTAGTTCCGGATTAATAATATATGAGACAATATCAATCCACTAAAGGTTTAATCATTAAATATCCCTAGTCGTAGTATTATCGAGACTGGACATCGATAAAGTGGAATAGGCTAGTATTGTACTTGTGCGCGTTATGGAAGCTTAACGACATAGTTATCATATATTTAAGTATTGGATACTTATGCAAGTGCGATAGGAGGTTGTGTTTGCCGATGGTACGGAAACAGCTTCGCTCTGGATAGACCCCTCGGAATCCCATTGGTAGTATGACTATGTGTCTATGGGAATCCGAATCAGGGTAGGTGTATTTAGTATTAACCTGAGACTTGCATCGCTAATACTTGCGACAATCAGTACGCTTTGGTTTTGGTCGTCCATGACTTTAACAGGTTCTGTGTACGCCTCTTCTGGGTTTATTGAGAATCGTAGTGTATTGGGTGTGATGTCAAGATGGAAGTATCACTTCAGTTATATGGAGATGATGATCACGCAGGGATACATAATTGGTACTCTATTATGTTGCAACTATCGGGATAATATGACAAGGTCATGATTATCTGATTAAAGAGACTAGTTGTTAGTGATCCGATATATGTTTCGTACGGGGCATACACAATTCCAGCCCCAGGCCTAGCATGTGACAACCGATACTGGATCGCAATACGCAATACTTAGTATATTACGCCTGTTATAGATTATGTATTCCTTAAAAGAATATTTATGGAGAATTGGGTAGGCACGGTGTTTTGCTTGAAGCCAACCATGTCTTGTAAATCGGTAAGAACGTGGTACCAAGTACGAACATATTCGGATAGTCCGACGACCGGATTTACTGCCAACATATCCAGGGATCACATGGGTCGCTTCCCGAAGATTCACCGATGACGTTTGACTCGAGCAGAATTAATCTGGGATTAATTATAAGAGAGAGAAAATTAATCTAGGATTAATTACGGTAAGAATTTATCTGGGATAAAATTCGATTAGAAGAGAGAGAACGATTATTATTGAATTAATCGATTAAATAACATATTCGATATATTAATTGAAATTAGATTTCAACGCGGAATTGAAATTGGATTTTAATCCGGGCGAACAAATTAATTTAGAATTAATTCGTAAGCGACTTTAATATTAATTTTGCTAGGCATAATTATTTAATTAAATTAGATTTAATTTTGTCGCAACGAAAAATTCATTAATTCGAAATTGAACGAACCCGAGCCCGAAATGTGTTTAGCGGGCCCACTCGAATTTTGAATTTAAAGTGGGGCCCACCAAATCACATCACTAGTCAACTTTATCAAACTTTTGGTTGATAGAAGTTGGTGGTTAGTTGGTAGCTTGTAAATCACACAAGCTTGATTTGTGAAAGACTAATACCAACTTTGGATTTTTGGTAATAGGTAATTATTTTTTGGAAAACCAATTACACAACACAAACAACTCTCTCTCTCCCTATTTGCAAAAACCAAAAATCTCTCCCTCTCATTCTCTCTATTGCCGTGAGCCTATGACTCATTATTCTTGATTTTGCTTCAAAAATCTTCATTACTAGCACATTAAAGGAGTCAACAAATGTGTTAGAGAAACTAATCCCAAGAGTTTGGAACACAAACATTGAAGCTTGGAGCTCAAAGGACACCAAAAAGTTTTGAACTTTCATACATCCACAAACCGATCAATGTAAGTTTTTTCCGCAACTTCTTGAATTATTCACACACATTTCTACTTAGATGATCATTGGCATGTTCTAGGAACCCAACAGAGGGCTCACAGCCTGTCCCTCTTCCTGTTTTGCATGGAACAGTTCCATTGTAATTTTATGAACCGAGACCCGTTCTTGGTTCATAAAAGGACTCTCACAGTCGCATCATCATAGTATATGCGTCAGGCAATCCAAAATATTGCCTTTTAAGCTCCAGTGTCAAGGAACTGAGAATATATGATTTGACTCTTCTATCATAATCTCTCCACTTTTGGAGAGTCTCATGTTCCTCTGGTGTTGAATCATCCGCTATGGCAAGTGGCAACGGACCTTCTAACACATATTCTATTTGCTCAGACCTAAGAATATTTCCCAGATCCAAGTCCCAATCTGCAAAGTTTTCGGCGCCTTTAAGCTTGTTCGTATCTAGTATACGAGCAAAAGGATTAGAAGTAGGTGCCGCCATCACAAATCTATCATATAGATAGCGAAAAACTGTTAGCAGACTAAACAGTTTCACATAATATAAAATAAACAAAGCATAAATAGATCATGGATTTTTAATCTAAAAATGCCCATCCCACTATTACATGTTAGTGTCCTAGACATGCCAAGGATCTCTAAGGAATGATTTGTGTGTGAATAATCTAAAGTAAGTTGCGGAAATTACTTACAAAGATTGGTGGAAGTTCAAAACTTTTTCATGGATGTAGAAGCTTCAAGTCCTCTTTCAGTGTTTCCAACACTTGGGTGAGTCTCTCTATCATCTTGTTTCACTCTTTAATGTGCTAGCATACTTGAATTTTGCAACAAAAATCCATGGGAGAGAAGAGAAGCTCACGTTTCTTGTGAGGAAGAAGAGAGGATATGTTGTTATGCATAGTAACCATATCATGCTTCCAAAGTTGACTTGTTAATTTATATTAAGTTTGTGTGTTGAATTAGTTTGAGTGTTTTAAAGGCAATCCAAGCTTTACACTCAACAAATCAAATCCAAAATCAAGTCTAACTACTTCCATCATTATTCAAACAAATGATGTAAGTGAAGTGAGTCCCAAAACTTTTAAATTCCAAATTTAAGTCGGCTAACTCAACACGCAACTTCGTTCGGGCCCAAATTCATTTAATTCCGAATAAACGAATTTTCCGTTGCGACGTAATTAAATCTAATTTAAATAAATAATACTGCCTAGCAAAATTATTACGAAAGTCGCTTGCGAATTAATTCTAAATTAATTTATTTGCTGAATTAAAATCCAATTTTAATTCCGCTTTGAAATCTAATTTCATTTAATATATCTAATATATTATTTAATCGATTAATTCCAAAATAATCGCTTTCTCTCTCTTCTATTCGAATTTTATCCTAGATAAATTCTTGCTGCAATTAATCCCAGATTAATTTTCTCTCTCATAATTAATCACAGATTAATTCTGTTCGAGTCAAATGTCATCGGTGAATCTTTGGGAGGTGACCCAAGAGATCCCTGAATATGTTGGCAGTAAATGCGGTCATCTGACTATCCGAATACGTTCGTACCCGGTACCACGTTCTTATCGATTTACAAGACATGGTTGGCTTTTAGCAAAGCATTGTGCCTACCAAATTCTCCAGAAATATTCTTTTAAGGAATATATAATCTATATCAGGCGTTGTATACATAGTATTGCGTATTACGATCCAGTATCGGATATCACATGCTAAGCCTGAGACTGGAGTTGTGTCTGCCCCGTACGAAGCATATATCGGATCACTAGCAACTAGTCTCTTTATGATCGGAAAGTCATGACCTAGTTATACTTTCCCGATGGCTATAGCACTATAGAGTACCAGTTTTGTATCCCTTCGTGATCATCATCTCCATATGACTGAAGTGATACTTTCATCTTGACATCACACCCAATACACTACGATTCTCAGTATACCTAGAAGAGGCGTTGTAACGACCCGGGTGTAAATTTATTTTTGCTCGTGAGGCCGAGTCCGAACGCGAGGTTAATTGTTATTATAAATGAGAATTTTTTTTAAAGAGATAAATTGTAGAAAAATATAGAAATAACTAGAAAATGATTAAAATTGGAATTTAATTAATTAGTATTTATATATATAAATATCTCTAGATTTCTCTACATACCCTTGATTAATATATATAAATCTAGATATTTTTAACAACACATAAATTGTTCTACACATTTCATATATGTAATATAAATATAACACACACGTGTGTTTCTTAACACACACACACAATTTATACTCACGCACACAGTACACCACACACACAGAGAGTTTGTGGAAGAAACCAGAAAAGAGAAAGAAGACCCAAAACAGTAAGCAGAAAGGAGAAGGAAATGGGCAAAATCGAGAGAGAAGAAGGATTGAGAGAGAGAAGCCGAGGAAAAAAAAAACAAATCAGAGAAAGAGAGATGATCAGCTCCGGCCATGGCTGGCCGTGTCTCCAACGTGTGGTTACTGGAAAGTATAAATGAAACTGTGTATAAAGGATTGCATGAAGAGAGTGATATGTAAATGTAGTTTTAAATAAGAAGAATGGGAATTGAATATGTGTGTATGTAAATGATGACATGATTACGCCTCAAGAATAAGAATCGAAAACGCATTTATGCAATATGTGATGTGTGTAAGTATATAGGTGATGATATAAGAATGATTCTTACAAATGTAAGAAATAAGATTGTCCAAGTACAAATATGAATTGATAAATTAGAATAAGAAATGTTTGCATATGTATATTTTCGACAAACCAAATGTATGTTAGTTAAGCATATAGATCATAAGATAATTATTAGATGGGAGCATGAGAAAATTAGAATTTGGATGCCATTAATTATAGGTATGCATGGATATATGCACGTACATACATGGTAATATATAGATACATAAGAAAGCATAGATAGGATAAATGGAAGCATAAAAAATGCATATGCATGCCATGCATTAAGATTTTCATAAAGAAGATTGAATAATTAAGTGTTTATATATGTAAGCTTTAGAAGTGTCAATGCATATTTTCATGAGCAGATATGTGTTTTATGATTTTCAGAAATTGATTTGAAGTTATGAAAGATTCTGAAATTCAAAGTATTTCAAAAGAAAGTTTCAAATGTTTTTTTACAGTTTTGAGATACAGTATATGATTTTCATGTTTTTCGGGGCATGAGGGAAAAACTCACCCCAGTATGTAACTTGAGAAACAGTTGGAATTGACGGATTCAGAGACGTGCACATGTGGAGGACTGAGGGGACGCTCTCAGATCCTCGAGCAGGACTAGGGTTGACAGATCCCCGAAATCCCGGTTTTTGAGCTTGTGTGGTAGCATAGATCCGCACCCCTAGCTCCAGATTGTGGCTTGGGGGACGACGATACATAACACCCCAAAGTCATGGATTTGCACTTCTGCCTCCAGATAGGCGTATGGGGGGACGGCGATACGTTACGCCCTCATACGTCCAGTTTTTCAGACAGAGACACAAAACTCAGAGAAAGATTTCGGTTTTCAGATACAGATTTCAGCTTTCAAACATACGGATTTCAGATAGAAACTTTAGTTTTCAGAAACAGTTTTCAGATGAACAGTTTTTAGAAAACAGTATTTCAGAAAGACAAGTTTTATAAAGAGTTTCAGAAAGCAATTTTCAGAAAACAGTTTTTCAGAAAAGATTTTCAAAACGTATTTTATTATAGTATGGCATGCTAAAGTAAAGTCTAATTCATAAGTTATGCATAATGACCATATATATATTCTAGCGACCACTTGAGTCGCATATAGTTGACATAATGCATGATAGCATTAGAACACTTATATGTATATTTGGTCAATGTTTGTATGAGCAGTATGTTTACATAGGAAGAATCTTTTATGAATAATAGTGCATGATAACATGACTATATATGCATGTATATACAATTGATGATAGTGTGATGATTGTTTGAAAGAAAGAATATGTTATAGATCCGATTTGATGATATTTCAATGTCATAAAAGGAAGATAACTATAGTAAATGTCCGAATTAGAACTAGTAGAGGAGTAAGTAGATAAGTTTTAAGATATCAGAGTAACGCAACATAAACATAGTGGGAGTTGACACAGTAGATGAGACTTGATACAATACACATGAATAGAGAAACTTGATGTTATGTTAAAAATGCTTAAGAAGTAAACAGTAAACATAATTAAAGTATGTATGTGTTTGACCAGATAAAAGATTGGTAACATGTTTATAAGTGGTTAAGAACTAGATAGTTAGCTCAGGCCTTATATATAATTGCGTGGTCACTTAGACACCTTAGATTAACACGGAAAATGGAATTCAGACTTTGCATGTGTTTGACGCTCAAGGAATGAGCATTGTTACTTACTGAGTCATTATGACTCATACCACAACAGTGTTTGAGTTTTACAGGTTGGTGACCTAATCGGTCGACCACAGACACCAGAGCTTGAGGAGCCGGATAGCAGCGTTGCAGTCAGCCAGTCACCAGGGCTTGGAGTATCAGGGTCAAGTTGTTGAGAATTGAGTTGAGAATTGAATTGTATAAGTTTAATTGTAAAAGTTTTTGTTTACACGTATTTTCGGGCAATGAGCCCAATTATATTGCCTGAGATCATTATTTTAGTGTTGTGTTATGTGTTTGGGTCTGAGGCGCTGGACTTTGATCCAGGTTGCATGAATTTTAGCAGAGGTCATGCTGAAATTTCGTCACAGTCAGAGGCTTATGGAGGCAGGATTAGCCTGTCTCCTGCCAGTAGCATCTCGGCTTAGGCAGGATGTTACAGGCGTACACAGAACCTGTTAAAGCCCCGGACGACCAAAACCAAAGTATACTGATTGTCGCAAGTATTAACGATGCAAGTCTCAGGTTAAGACCATATACATCATCCTGATTCGGATTCCCATAGACACATAGTCATACTACCATGGGATTCCGAGGGGTCTATCCAGAGCGAAGCTGTTCCCACTCCATCGACAAACAGAACCTCCTATCACACTTCCATGAGTATCTAATACTTATAAGAACTATGTCGTTAAGCTTCCATAACGCGCACACGTGTAATACTAGCCTATTCCGCATTATCGATGTCCAGTCTCGATAATACTACGACTATGGATATTTAATGATTAAACCTTATGTGGATTAATACTGTCTCATATCTTATTAATCTGGTACTAATCATATGGACTTTTATCATTTACATATCCAAGTAATCCAATTACAAATGATAAAAGAGCAATTTCCTTTGTCACATAGTTAATTTTGTACAAGAACACCATGTTCTTTACAAAATAGTGATGTTATGAGTCATAATTATCCAACAATCTCTCACTTGGCCTTTAGCCAATCACTCAAGTGTCAAACACATGAACTATGTACGATCGCTCAAACTTCTGCTGAGAAATAGCTTTCGTCAGTGGATTTGCAAGGTTATCATCTGATGCGATTGATTCGATCATCACATCGCCACGATGTATGATCTAACGAATCAGATGAATTAGTCGAAGTACATACTTGGATCGTTGATGAGACCGCGTTTCCTTAGCCTATGTTGTAGCCCAGCTCAGCTGCTAACATAACTACTCCTAATCCAATTAGGAATTTATAGATCCAAAATGCTTCTTTTGCTGCCTCAGCTACATCAATATTTCATTTTTATTGTTTAATCGGCAACAATATCTTGTTTGGAAGATTTCCAGCTCACTGTTTCGTTATTCAAACTAAATATGTACCTTATTGCGACTTACAGTGGTCTTTATCGGTTTGGAAATTTGCAGCGGTGAACCTAGTTACCTCATGTTCTCCTTCTCCATAAAATTAAGAAAACATCCTTAGTTCATCCAAGATACTAAAGGATGTTCTTAACATCAATCCAGTGACCATCACTGGATCGGCCCGATTGTGACTCCATATGCTCAAAGAATATGAGACATCAGGTCGCGTACATTTTCATAACATAAGAACTCTGGTAGAGTGTCAGCAGCTTTCTAGATCTATCACAGTAGATCTTTATTCCCAGAATAAAGCATGTTTCTCTCAGGTATTCCATGGAGAATTTATGAAAGCCAAGTTGTCAGTGCGCTCCCAGTAACCCTCTTATATACACAAGAATCATCTTTGTTTTGAATTAAATCATATACCATTATGATTACATCAAAACGATGGTTCCAAGAATTCAATGCTTGCTTCAATCTATAAATGGATTGATTTAACTTGCAAGCCTTGTTTGCATATTTTGGCACGACAAAACCGTCAGGATGTTGCATACAAACATCCTCCAAAATATTTCCGTTAAGTAAAGCGGTTTTGGAGTCCAGCTGTCATATTTCATAATTGAAATATGCAGCAATAGCAAGCATTATCCGAATAGATTTAATCATGGCAACAGGTAAAAAGTTTCGTCGTAATCGACACTATGTTGATGACGATACCCTTTCGCTACAAGTCTAACTTTGTACGTTTGTATGTTGCCATCCATGTTTGTCTTCCTTGAAGACCCATTTAGTACCAATAGGCACAATGCCTTCTGGTACATCAACCAGTATCCAAACTTGGTTGGTATACATGGAATCCATTTCGGACTTCATGGCACTTTGCCATAAAAGGAGTCGATACATTGTATCACTTCCTCATACGTAGTCGGTCAATCTTCCTCAATACGATTAATATCTACATGAGGTGATATCAGAAACACATACCTCCCAGGTTATTTTCTGACTCTCTCCGACATACGCGGTTCTTGTGTATTCTAAGATTGTGGTACAGTTTCATCCCTGATGAACTGTTCATGTTCCGTAAGGGATCGGTGCCTGGAATAGTATCACTCTGATTCATCGAGTTCTACTTTCGTCCCACTTACTACTGCATTTAGGAATTCATTTTCGAGGAAAATCGCATGGAGAGCAACAAATACATTGTTCTCTTGTGAGTTGTATAAGTACTATACTTTGGTTTCCCTAGGATAACCTACAAATAGGCACTTATCCGATTTAGGTTCTAGTTTGGTATCATCCAAATGTTTAGAGTATGCCCAGCATTCCAAATCTTCAGGAATGAGACCGTGTTTCTTTCCTGTTCATATCTAATATGAAGTCTGTCTAACAGATTTTTCATGGAACCTTATTCAAAATAAGTATTGCACTGTTTAATGCGTATCCTCAGAAGGAAATTTGTAGCTCAGAACGACTCATCATTAACCTTCCCATGTCCAACTAAGTTCGGTTTCTTTGTTCGGTCACACCGTCCAACTGAGGTGTTCCGGGAGGAGTCCACTGTGGAAGAATACCATACTCTTTCGAGAAATCCATAAACTCATATATTTAAGTATTATCCACCATGGTCCGACCGTAATGTTTTAATACTTTTATCGTTCTGTTTTCTTACTTCGTGTCGAAACTCTTTCCGACTTGTATTTCATAAGATACACATAACCATAACGCGATGCCACATCCGTAATGGTTACAAAGTATTCATATCCACCTCTAGCCTAGCTAAACATGGGCCCACTTACGTCACTATGAATGAGGGCTAACAGATCAGTGGCACATGCACCTTTACTATTAAAAGGTGTTTTAGACATTTTGCCTAATAAACAAGATTCAAAGACATCATTTGAATTATGGTCAAATCTGTCCTAGTATCCATTCTTCGAAAGTGTGGATATACAAGTCTTGTTAATGTGTCTCAGACAACAATGCCACAAATAAGTCTCTTTTGGTTTATTCAATTTGAGCTTTTTGTTTGTCATGTTATATCTTTGAGATTCATTTATATTCGAAATATAAATAATGTTATTCACATCTAATGTGTATATTTCAATATCATCTTTATAGACAAAACACCTGGCGTTTCGGAACATAAAGGTATACCCCCAACGGGTTAAACTAGATACAAAGATAATATTCTTAGTCAAACTAGGTACATTCTAACAGTCTCCTAATTTAAGTATATGCCCAAGGGCAGTTCCAAAACTTAGGTTTCTACGGCCAAAACAGAGACTCGTCCCGTTTCCGACTCGCAGGTCGATCTCATCTGAAGCCAGTCTCCTGCCAATCAGCAGATCATGCACGTCAATACATATGTTCACGAACCACATCCAGTATCAAAAATCCAATTTTAAAACCAGTAGTGGACATGTTTATAACAAACATACCTGAAGCCGGAGCCTTGTCCCGCTTTCACTTCCTTCATGTATGCCTTGTCCATACGGCAGTCACGCTTCCAGTGACTTCGTTTGCCAAAACTTAGGCAGACATCTTGGGATATGTCTTTGTCTTCCCAGAAGACTGACGATTTAGCCTTGCCATTTTCTTCACACCCCCAGAAGCCCTCGGCCAAGCCTTGGTCTTCTGGGATGTCGAAGTAAAATGCGCCTTGTGCTTCTTGCCCTTATAGAAGCTCTGGATCTTCCTCCTTGAGTATAGCTATTAACTGTAGGGGTTTTTAGGGGGTGAATCCGGTAACGTAGCGGAAGCGGTGGAAAATCGTATTTTCCGATTTCCAAACTTTTTCTCGGATTAATTAAATAAACACATTTATTTAATTATCCAATAATCAAATTATGAAATAAAATTCAAATGAATTATATTCAAGTGAATTTACCAAATTACGATTGTTGATATTTTGACCATTTTAGTCCGAAATTGATCTAATCAATTTTGAATGATTCTAAATCATTTTTAAGATAAACTTATCATGTTCAAAACACCAAAAGCACCAAAAATCCCAAATTTCTTATCCAAAGCCGTGAGCCCCTCCAAGGAGCAATATTGTGCCTTTTGTCATTTCATGTCTCAAAACACATCTAAATGTAATCCAATCAACATGAAACTTTATATGCATCATATACACACACAATACACAACATATATGAAAAGCCCCAAATTTGGAATTGGTCATGAACCATAATTTTTCAATTTCCACAAATTGGACAAATTAGACCAAATACATTAAATCAATTACTTCAATCATCATTCTTACATCCAATCCAAGTCTCAACACAATGAAACAACTCAAGATCAAATCTAGGTCATTCTAAGAGTGGGTCAACAACTCTAGATTAGCAAAATTGTTTCCAAAACCTTAAAAGAAAGCTTATTACTACAATAGTCATACACTTCCTTCATCACACATGCTTTACACCTCCATCAAAACTTCCATCAACAAAAACCACAAGGAACAAAGAAAGAAATAACCTTAGAATATCATATATTAAAGTCTAGAACCTAAGGAACAAATTCCTTACTAATAGCAAGTTCAAGAAACTTACTAAAAATCCAAGCTTTTTGATTTTTGTCTTTCTTTTCACAAACTTCCTTTGGCTTCTTCAATGGAGTTTCTTTTAGTAAAGTGTATTAGGTTAAGTGTAAATGAAATGAAAAAACAATATATACTTGTTACCAATTTGCCTTGGCCGAAAATGACTTTAGCAAATACAAGTCATGTAATTTCAATTTCATTTCAAGTTTATTTAGTCAACTTGCATAAATATCTAAATACAACTTTATTAGATATTTAATTAAGTCAACAAAGGCAACTAATATCATTTAATTTAAATATCCTAATGTAAGATATTTATATTTTAATTAATTTAATCATTTAACAAATAAAAATAATTAATTAATTAATCAAATACAAATATATTAAATATATGTATAATATTTACATTAAATATTAAAAACATATATTCATTTAGGATATAAGTCAAATAATTCATTTTGAATATTAATTAATGTGTATTTAAATAATCAAGTATTAAATGTAAATACACAATAATTAGGCAAATGACTATCGGGTCCCTTCAGCATGTATTTTGCGTTTTACCTTTAAACGATTTTATAAATAATCAATATTATTTATTAATGTTGCTCTAGTGCTCTACGAGTATGTTTCATTATTGAGACTCTCTAGATTCAGGTATATCGTCACGAAATCTAATTTCGTGTCCATAATCTATCCACCCGTAGATTATGACGATCACGGATAATCTCGCTAAACCATACAGGTCGAGGTCATGGCAAATGTATAATTCCTCCGTCACAGGTATCCGGATAAATCCCAAAGATATAGATGTAAACGTCAAATCTCTATCGGGATTATCCAGTCGACTATTCTATTAGCAATATCTAAAAGAATGTTTAGAACTAGCTTCTAAACTTTACCACGGGCCTATGGTTTTATCTGATTGCTAATCATATGGACTACCTATGCTCTGATACACAGATCTGACGGATCCTATCTTGATACACATAGGACACCATGAGGATCTGTCTACACCCAACGAACAGGCGGAGGTCTGATCTAAATAGATCGGTGACGTGACTGCCATCTAAGTGTAGAAGATGTCTCATGTGCCCTCAATGGCATCTCAAGTCTAAGAATCACAAGTGCTACTCAACCCGAGAAGATTCTTATTGACGTTGGTGTACCATCCATTAAGAATCTTCGTGAGTCGTTCAGTTTTATCCGCTATAAACACCTACACGTCTATACTAGTCTCCAAGACTAATGGTTCATTGAGAAACCATTGGAATCATTATTCCAGTATACGACATGTACCGGTCTCAACGGGTTTACTATACAGACCAAGTAGTGTAAACCTTGACCAGGAACAGTCTGAGAATGACAACGTCATGATATACTCAATGTCAGTTGCGACGTTTTTGCAACAGTACCATGACTAATCATTCTAAGGTCAATACGTCTTTACCATATTAAAGATAGATTATATTATAGAAACTGCATATATTATTCATAATAATAATATTTTACAGAAGTATTCAACAGAAATACAACCAGGAATTGGCGCTCTGAGCACCAACCCACAAAATCTCCTACTTGCTCTAGTGCCAATATCAATTGTATCTAATACCATCGACTCCACGTGTTATCAAAACAACTTCGGAGGTATGGCCTTCGTCAGCGGGTCTGCTACATTATCTTCACTCGGTACCTTGCACACGACAATATCCCCTCGCGACACGATCTCTCGAATGATGTGTACTTGCGTTCCACATGCTTTGACTTCTGATGCGCCCTCGGTTCCTTTGCTTGCGCAATGGCTCCAGTATTATCACAGTATAACGGAATCGCATTCTCGATACTTGGGACAACTCCCAATTATGTGATAAAGTTCTTTATCCACACAGCCTCTTTTGCAGCTTCAGAAGCTGCAATATATTCCGCCTCAGTGGTGGAATCTGCTGTTGATCCCTGTTTGGAACTCTTCCAACAAAATGCACATCCGTTAAGGGTAAAGACAAATCCAGATGTAGACTTTCTATCATCGGGATCCGATTGAAAATCGGAGTCTGTATACCCATTAACCTGCAGCTCGTTTCCTCCATAAATTATTAACTTATCCTTGGTACCTTTAAGATACTTTAGGATATGTTTAATGGCCATCCAATGGTCATTACCTGGATTGGACTGATATCGACTAGTTACGCTAACAGCGAAACTGATATCAGGCCTTGTACATAACATGGCATACATTATGCTACCCAAACACGAAGCATAAGGTTGGTTAGACATTCTAACCTTCTCATCTTCTGTTTGTGGACACATCTTCTTTGAAAGATGAATCCCATGTCTGAACGGTATGTTTGCTGTCTTACAGTTACCAAAACTATACCGTTCCAAGATCTTATCTATGTACGTTGATTGGATAACCCAATCAGCCTCCTTTGTCTATCTCTATAGAGTTTTATCCTTAAAAAACATAGGAAGCTTCTCCCAAGTCCTTCATGGAGAAATTCTTATAGAGGTACGCTTTGACGCTTTGTAACATACCTAAATCATTCCCAATGATTAGGATGTCATCAACATATATGACTAAAAATACGACCATGCCTCCCACTAGCCTTCTGATACACACAGGATTCTCCGAATTCTTGAGAAAACCAGACGATCTAATAATCTCGTCAAATCGAAGATTCCAACTTCGTGAAGCTTGTTTAAGTCCATAAATGGACTTCTTAAGCTTACATACCATACCCGAGGTTCGCTGGATGCGAAACCTTCCGGCTGTTCCATGTAGATTTCTTCATCAAGAAATCCATTTAGAAAAGCCGTTTTGACATCCATTTGCCAAATCTCGTAGTCATGATACGCAGCTATAGAAAGCAAAATGGATAGACTTAAGCATTGCAACCGGCGAAAAAGTTTCATCGTAGTCGACGCCAGGTCGCTGCGTGTAACCTTTTGCTACCAGTCGGGCCTTGTAAGTTTCAACCTTACCGTCAGGCCCGCGCTTCCTCTTGTAACCCATTTACAACCGATAGGAACAATTCCTTCGGGAAGCGGAATCAAGTCCCAAACTTGATTTTCATGCATTGAATCTATCTCAGATTTCATGGCACTTTGCCATTTCACGGAGTCGATGTCCAACATCGATTCTCTATAGGTGAAAGGATCTGTCTCTTCAACTAAGAGAACATCCAAACTCTTTTCTTGTATCAAATACAAGCGTTCATGAGGTCTAGATACCATTTCCGACCTACGGAGTGTGTGTGTTGAAGGTCCTTCATCTACTTGAACTTCAGGTTCCTCTGTTGGTTCGTTGTTTTCAGGTTGGACTTCATCAAGCTCAACCTGTCTATGATTACCACCTTCTGACAAAAATTCTACTTCTAGAAATTTTGCGAAGCGAGCTACGAACACATTTCGATGCTCGGTATCATAGAACAGATATCCCCTCGTATTCGAAGGATATCCGATAAACCTAAACTCTTGCCCCGAGGCGAAAGCTTATCTTGCTGAGTCACCCTGACATAGGCAGGACAACCCCAAACCTTAATATAATTAAGATTTGGTCTCCTACCGAACCATATCTGATACGAGTCGTAGGAACAGCTTTTGAAGGAATCTTGTTCAAAAGATGTGCGGCTGTTAAAGAGAGTAGCCCATAAATAATAGGGCAAATCTGTGAAACTCAACATTGATCGGACCATATCCAATAAAGTTCGATTTCTCCTTTCAGATACTCCATTGTGCTGTGGAGTACCTGGAGGAGTATATTGAGCGAGAATCCCATTCTCCTTCATATAATCCATGAACTCACCACTCATATATTCGCCGCCTCGATCTGATCGAAGGCATTTAATATATTTACCAGTTTGTTTTTTACTTCATTTCGTAACTCTTTGAACTTTTCAAAGGTTTCCGATTTATGTCGCATCAAATACACATAATCGTACCGTGACAAATCATCGGTAAAGGTAACGAAGTACGAATAACCACTGTGAGCAGTTTGACTTAGTGGACCACATACATCAGAATGTACGAGTTCCAGTAAGTTAGTGGCGCGCGGTGTCCAACACCAGAAAATGAGGCTTTGGTCATCTTACCCTGAATACAATTCACAAGTTGGATAGGATTCAATGGTAAGATCTGATATCAAACCATTCCTAACCAATTGGGTAAGGCGTTTAACGCCAATGTGACCAAGTCTCATATGCCAAAGTTCAGTATTATTAATTACATGTAAACTACGTTTATTAACTCCAGTACTTAATTTATCTTTTGAAGTTTGCAATGTATAATGAACATGCTGGTTTGGACAACAAAGGATCTGAATATTATACTATCATATAAATATAAAGAACTATTCTTAATATTAATACAAAAGCCTTCTGTATCCAATACAAAAAGTGATATAATATTAGCTACACATCCAGGTACAAAATGACATTCATTTAACAAAAGTGTCCAATTCGGCAATGAGATCTCGCATACTCCCACTGCAACTGCATCCAAAGAGTCTCCACTCCCGAACCGCAACTGCATCTCCCCGGGCTTCAGCCTCCTATTTTCCTTCAGCACCTGCAACGAATTGCAAATGTGAATGGGACAAGCAGAATCTAAAATCCAGTTGGATGTAACGGCTTCACAAGCCAAAGATAAATCAATAACTGGAAAAATAAAAGTACCTGATGTAGATGCTCTGTCTCTCCTCAGCTGGGCAATGTAATCAGGACAGTTCCTCTTCTAGTGCCCGACTTTGCCGCAGTGGTGGCATTTGTCTTCAGAAGCCCTCTTGGGCTTAGCAATCTTCGCCTGTTATTGAGGACCGAAAGCCTTCTTCTTCTTCCCTTTCTTATTCTTTCCTTGGACCATCCTTGGGAAGAAGCCGAAAGTGAAGTAGTTCTAGGAGGGCGAGTCGGTACCCATTCTTAAGGTCCTCTTCTACCGTGAGCAACATCCTATGTAGCTCCTGGTAGGTACAGACAGTCCCGTGCATGTTGAAGTACATCACGAACTGAAGCTGGTAGTGAACCAAGAATGACACTCCTACCGAGAATGTCATTCAAGATGAGATTATGTTGCCTCAATTGATCGATCAAATCGATCATTTGAAGAACATGTGGGCTAACATTTTTCCCCTCATCCAGACGCGCATGGAACAGTTCCATGGCGATTTTGTGAAAAATCACTTGTTCTTGGTTCTCAAACGATTATCTCAATTGCGTCATCATACTATAGGAATCTAGCATACCATAGTACTGTTGCTTGAGTTTCGGAGACAATGAACTAAGGATGTATGATTTAACCTTAAATCATCATCCTTCCAAGTTTCAAAAACTTGGCGTTCCTCCTCCGAAGCATCCGCACCCACAGCAAGGGGCAACGGACCCTCAAGAACATATCCCAGCTTTTCGGAATCGAGGACAATCCTCAAATCCAATTCCCAGTCAGCGAAGTTCTCAGCGCCTTTCAGTTTGTTCGCATCAAGCATACGCGCAAACTGATTTGTGGATTGTGCCGCCATCGCCAATCTATCATATAGATCACGAAAAACGGTTAGCAGAAATTAAGAGTTTCATATAATATCATAAGCATAAACTAGATCATGGATTTTTAATCTAAAAGGCCCCTCCCACTAAATCATGCAATACTATAATCCCCAAACAGAATACAAAGATTTAATAATTAAATTAATACAAATAGTGAAAAGTGGATCCCGTGAATATATTTCGGCTCATAGCAAAGGCACGGTCTCGCCTACGTATATTCATCAGGTAGACAACTCATTTGTCAATCACTCAATAATGACTCCTAGGTTTCCGGTCCTGGTCGTTTCTCGTTGTCTCTGCGAAGGCAGGCCCACAAGGAGACGTACCAAGGTTAAACTCGTCAATGATAAACTCAAGTTACTTACGTAATCCCGACAGCTAGGGCACGTTCAGAATTCCGTTTTACTTGAATTTATCTAGTATCTGATATACATCCGGTATAAATAAATCTTTATCGGCTACACCCTCACAGCAGAGGCACGGTCTCGGATGTAGTCACAAAGAAGTATTCATAAACCGTATTGACAAGACGGACCATAAAACATGCATTAAATACATAATTACATTCAAACCTTATTAATTAGGGATTTTCCGCTAAGTGTCATACACCCTAAATCTAACAATTTAGATCCTAATTAGCATGCATAAAGTCAAGAAAACATGATTAAACATTGATTCAATGAAGGCTAATCATTTTAGGGGGCCTAGAATCAGACTCGCTCTGATACCATTTTGTATGGGTTTTTAGGGGGTGAATCCGGTAACACAGCGGAAGCGGTGGAAAATCGTATTTTCCGATTTCAAAACTTTTTCTAGGATTAATTAAATAAACACATTTATTTAATTATCCAATAATCAAATTATGAAATAAAATTCAAATGAATCATATTCAAGTGAATTTACCAAATTACCATTGCTTTGGGATTTTGTCCATTTTAGTCCTAAATTGATCTAATCAATTTTGAATGATTCTAAATCATTTCTAAGATGAACTTATCATGTTCAAAACATCAAAACACCAAAAGCACCAAAAATGCCAAATTTCTTATCCAAAGCCGTGAGCCTCCAAGGAGCAATATTGTGCCTTTTGTAATTTCATGTCACAAAACACATCTAAATGTAATCCAATCAACATGAACTTTATATGCATCATATAAACAACAAATACACAACATAATGAAAAGCCCCAAATTTGGAATTGGTCATGAACCCTAATTTTTCAATTTCCACAATTGGACAAATTAGACCAAATACATTAAATCAATTACTCCAATCATCATTCTTCCATCCAATCCAAGTCTCAACACAATGAAACAACTCAAGATCAAATCTAGGTTATCTAAGAGTGGGTCAACAACTCTAGATTAGCAACATAGTTTCCAAAACCTTAAAAGAAAGCTATTACTATAATAGTCATACACTTCCTTCATCACACATGCTTTACACCTCCATCAAAACTTCCATCAACAAAAACCACAAGGAACAAAGAAAGAAATAACCTTAGAATGTCATATATTAAAGCCTAGAACCTAAGGAACAAATTTCCTTACTAATAGCAAGTTCAAGAAACTTACTAAAATCCAAGCTTTTGATTTTTGTCTTATTTTCACACAACTTCCTTTGGCTTCTTCAATGGAGTTCTTTTAGTAAAGTTATTAGGTTAAGTGTAAATGAAATGAAAAAACAATATATACTTGTTACCAATTGCCTGGCCGAAAATGACTTTAGCAAATACAAGTCATGTAATTTCAATTTCATTTCAAGTTTATTTAGTCAACTTGCATAAATATCTAAATACAACTTTATAGATATTTAATTAAGTCAACAAAGGCAACTAATATATTACTTTAATATCCTAATGTAAGATATTTATATTTAATTAATTTAATCATTTAACAAATAAATAATTAATTAATTAATCAAATACAAATATATTAAATATATATAATATTACATTAAATATTAAAAACATATATTCATTTAGGATATAAGTCAAATAACTATTTTGACTATTAATTAATGTGTATTTAAATTAATCAAGTATTAAATGTAAATACACAATAATTAGGCAAATGACTATCGAGTCCCTTCAGCATGTATTTTGCTTTTAACCTTTAAACGACTTTATAAATAATCAATATTATTTATTAATGTTGCTCTAGTGCTCTACGAGTATGTTTCATTATTGAGACTCTAGATTCAGGTAATCCGTCACGAAATCTAATTTCGTGTCCATAATCTATCCACCCGTAGATTATGACGATCACGAATAATCTCGATGAACCATACAGGTCGAGGTCATGGCAAATGTATAATTCCTCCGTCCACAGGTATCCGGATAAATCCCAAAGATATAGATGTAAACGTCAAATCTCTATCGGGATTATCCATCGACTATTCTATTAGCAATCTCTAAAAAAAATGTTTAGAACTAGCTTCTAAACTTTACCACGGGCCCATGGTTTTATCTGATTGCTAATCATAGGACTACCTATGCTCTGATACACAGAACGACGATCCTATCTTGATACACATAGGACACCCTGAGGATCTGTCTACACAACGAACAGGCGGAGGTCTGATCTAAATAGATCGGTGACGTGACTACCATCTAAGTGTAGAAGATGTCTCATGTGCCCTCAATGGCATCTCAATTCTAGAATCACAAGTGCTACTCAACCGAGAGATTCTTATTGACGCTGGTGTAACCTCTATTAAGAATCTTCGTGAGTCGTTCAGTGTTTTATCCGCTATAAACACCTACACGTCAAAATATACAGTGTGGGAACACAGAGCTGGGGCGACGCATGCTGTTCCAGGCTCGGGCCTAGTTGGGAGTACGGAGTAGCCAACAGAGGACTAACCGGAGAATAAGGGAGTCGCCACCCGGTGTGAACCGGGACAAAGATTTAAGGCCGCACTCACCCCTCGCAAGGGAAGACCTCAAACCATTGGGTTCGGAATGGTCCCTTACTTATGCCACTTGTAATGTAAAGATTTATGCAATAATCCAACCAAGCCTATGACATATATTTCCAAGTGCACCACAATCCTAAATTCACATGCTTAAAAGTAAAGTTTACATCTAACATACATGGAATCAAATCTTATTGCCAAATTCACATGCTTAAAGGTAGGCCTTTGCAACAACAAGCACATAACGTCATAAGAATTCAATCATTCATGTAAACATAAACACACAAGTCATGGTAACATTTGCATGTAATATAAAGGAAATCAAAATGACAACAAATAATGTAATAGGCGCATTATGCAAAGAAGCATATAAAATATGGTCAAAATAACCGCATGATAAATGAAATTAATACAAACACATAACTTGAAAAGATGAAGAAAGACACGAATTTAAATATGCCAATCCAAGATGCAATTTTACATTAAAGATGAACATGCCATAATGTGATGCTAAAGGATGCAACTAACATGAGCACAAACATGCACGTGAATACTTTTCCAAGTGGTACGTGGAATTGTATCCCAAGTACAGACCGCACTACCGTCCATTCGGAATCGGCTACGGAATTTACGTCTGGGTTTCCATCCGATATACCACAAGAAATAATGTCACAACATGGATGCATAAATTGTAATACATTAAGCCAAGACTAAGGTAGATGATGCAATTATATGGAATTTCATAATACATGCATGAATAAGGCAATGATGTACAAAAGAATCAGTGACATGACAAGAAGCGCGGCGAAGCATCGTGGTAAAGGATCTTATCCCCGTGAAACGGAGGGCCTTTAATCCGACTTACTAAGCCCATGCGCAATGAACACATAATATGCATAAAATAAAGGCATAATAACAAAGACAAGATATCGGACTTTGTATATCCGATTGAACACATCTCACGTCCAATCGAATATACGTCATCCGGCGCGGCGAAGCATCGTGGTAAGGATCTTATCCCCGTGAAACGGAGGGCCTTTAATCCGACTTACTAAGCCCATGCGCAATAAACACATAATATGCATAAATAAAGACAAAAGTAAACACAAAAATACTCGGCGCGGCGAAGCATCGTGGTAAGGATCTTATCCCCGTGAAACGGAGGGCCTTTAATCCGACTTACTAAGCCCATGCGCAATGAACATATAATATGCATAAAATAAAGGCATAATAACAAAGACAAGATATCGGACTTTGTATATCCGATTGAACACATCTCACGTCCAATCGAATATACGTCATCCGGCGCGGCGAAGCATCGTGGTAAGGATCTTATCCCCGTGAAACGGAGGGCCTTTAATCCGACTTACTAAGCCCATGCGCAATAAACACATATTATGCATAAATAAAGACAAAAGTAAACACAAAAATACTCGGCGCGCGAAGCATCGTGGTAAAGGATTTTAACCCCTTCAAACGAGGACCTTTCATCCGCACTTACTAAGCCCATGCGCTTTTCTCATCATTACATAAATAAATAACGTGCAGAAAATTAAATGGCGGAATAATTAAACAACTCAAAATTAAACAAAAGAACATGCCGTTTACTCAAGTGGTACGTGGAGTTGTGGCCCGAGTACAGATCATACTACCGTCCATTCGGAATCGGCTATGAAATTTACGTCCGGGTTTCCATCCGATATACCTCAAGAGGCGACACGCCTTTCATTTTATCCAATGCCCACAACACACATCATATTTATAACACATACATATTTATCTACTCAAGGGCCGCAACATACATTTAAACATCATAATCATGCGAATAACGCTCAATGAATAGTAAAAACGAAACTGAAAACAAGTGTGAAAAATACCCTCAGGTCTAACCTTTTTTGCCGACTTTCGGGCTTGCGTTTCGCGGAGATCGGAAGGGTAAAGCTCCTCAACTTTTCTGGTTCACTGGTCTAGCGTCTTAACTCACTGTTTTGCTGTTTTGCTTGCTGTTTGGTCTCCGATTTGCTGCTGTTTTCGCTGTATTTCTGCTCACTGTTTCAGCTCACTGTTTTGGTGTTTTAGGCTACTGTTTTTGATGTTTTTAAAGGCTTTAAGTGCAGATTTTTTTGTGATATCTTAAGGATTAAAAGTGCAGTTTTTTATGCAGTTTTTTAGTGTTTTAGGGGCTGTTTTAGGGTGATTTTGCTGCTGTTTGGGCGTGTAAAACAGTGCAGTTTTTTTTGTGTTCACTGCAGTGCGTTTTTGTTTTGTAATTTTCAGTGATGGAGGGCTGCTGTATAGGGCTGGTTTCGGTGATGTGTGGGGGGTTTACGGAGGTGGTTTTCAGTGGTGGTTAGGGGCTGTATTGGTGGTTGTATTGGCTACAGAAATTCGGCTATGGAGGGGTGCAAGGGAGATGGTGTTCACGGCTAAGGAGGATGAGATGGAGAGAAAATTTTCTGTCTTGATTTCTTGCTTTGGCCGTGAGTCTTGGTGTGTTTCTAGGGCTTGGGCGTGACTTAGGTTGTGTGGGGAGAGAATGGCTTTGGTTAGGGGTTGTTTATATAGAGAAGGGTTAGGGCTTCACCTTGTCTCACAAGGAAGGGATTTGGTGCATTCAATAAGGATATGATTAGTGCTAGGTAAGGAAAGCAATGGATTTGATTGGGGGACATGTCTTGGCTAGATTAGGAATACAATATATTTGATTGGTTAGGATTAGGCATTTAATTTGTTAGATTAGGAAGTCAATATTTATTTGTGTTGGTTTAGGATCAATATTTTAATTGGTAATTATCTTATAGATTAGGATATTATATTTGATTATCTTAATTTGTTTAATTGATTTTAATTAGGTATATAAATTATTTAATTGTTTTAGTTTAAGTTGGTAATTGTTTATTTTATGTTTGGTATAATTTTATTTAATATTTAATTAATTTATTATTATTTTATTTAGTTAATGTTTTAATTAATATTTATTTATTTAATTTGGGGGTATTTTAAGGGTGATGGGCGTGTGGGCCTTGGTGGGTGGGAGTGGGCTTGGCTAGGTGCATGTTAATTTAGTTAAGTGTTTGGGCTAAGTTTGTGTGGGCTAGGTGGGTGTGTAGGCTAAGTTCATGTGGACTAGGTGTGTGTGGGCCGGGTTTAGGTGTCTCGGGGCGAGCATAAATTTAAAACAGAAAACAAACGAGTTACTTGAAGCCAAACTAGTGAACTTAATCCGTCAATGAGTCAATTCTTGACTCTTCCCTTCCGATGTCCGTTTCCCGCGGTTTCCGTAACTTAAAAGGTAGTTGTCTCCAAATAAGACTCCTCATCGGGTTTCACATGCAAAAATGCAATGCCTACAGTCGCCCCCACTTTGATGGGACTTGTGCAGTGTGTGGCTTTGAACAATCCTATCAAAGTTATGCAATGCATTTTCACTTACCTGGCTCGTCTGCTGCCTCGAGCTGAGTTTGAGTTGATTTTGTTGTGAGGTGGTCCATTCTCGAACCGGGTTGATGAGAGGTGGTTCATTCTTGAACCGCCGAGTGGGTCTTGTTCCCATGTTGAATTGAGTTGTATTGTGGGTTTTGTTCCCAATCTGAGTTGAGATATGGGTCTTCTTCCCTGGACTGTGGGTCTTGTTCCCGATTGGAGTTGAGATAAGGGTCTTCTTCCCTGAACTGTGGGTCTTGTTCCCGATTTGAGTTGAGATAAGGGTCTTCTTCCCTGAACTGTGGGTCTTGTTCCCGATTTGAGTTGAGATAAGGGTCTTCTTCCCTGAACTGTGGGTCTTGTTCCCGATTTGAGTTGAGACAAGGGTCTTCTTCCCTGAACTGCGGGTCTTGTTCCCGATTTGAGTTGAGATAAGGGTCTTCTTCCCTGAACTGTGGGTCTTGTTCCCGATTTGAGTTGAGATGAGGGTCTTTTTCCCTTCCCTGAACTGTGGGTCTTGTTCCCGATATGAATTGAGACAATGGTCTTCTTCCTTGAACTGCGGGTCTTTTTCCCAGAGTGCCATACCCGGCAAAATTGATTCTGATAATGATATGGGTCTCGCCCCCAGAGTGATATTGATATGGGTCTCGCCCCAACTGATACTGATGTGGGCCTCGCCCCCAACTGATACTGATATGGGCCCCGCCCCCAGCTGATACTGATGTGGGCCTCGCCCCCAATTGATGCTGATGATATGGGCCTCGCCCCTATGATTCATTCCTGAAGACTACTGACATTGTACTGTTGCTGCTTCTGGTTGGCCTTCATTTGACGCCCTTTTTTTTCTTTGAAACCTGTTATTACAAAACACAAACAGGATACAAATATGTTACGTGTATGCATGCAGGTATGAGTGAATTTTCTATCCCGTTGGGTTAGGTCTTCTGCCAATTCTCTTGGTGACTGCTCAGTCTTCTTTTCCTCAGGCAAGCCACTGCTTCAATCTGTCTACGTTGATCGGCTCGGTGAACTGATTCTCTTCCAAGTCTGATATTCTCACTACTCCCATTTCCCAATTTCTGAATGGCTATCTTCTTTTCTGCTTGCTTATTCCGAGGATTCCCCGTATTCTGAACATCACTGAATTTCAAAGTACCAAGGTTGAATGCTTTTCTCAAATATACTCATATTGCAGAAGAGATTCAGCGAAATGAACGTCTTTATTATCATAAAAAAGGTTCGAACAAGTAGACAAAACCAATGTCTTTATTAAAATGCAGGATCAAATAAACTAGGAGGAACAGCTTCATCATTCGCAGCATTGCCTTCTCCCTTGACCTATGGTTCTTTACTACTGTTATCATTTATCTCAATGCAAGAAGCCTGGTGGTTGAGAGTTTGGAGGACAAAGGTTTCGGGTAGGCCGGAGTTGATCATGTAGGTGGGTGGTGGAACAAAGTGGTAGTTTGGTAGAGGGTTTCTGTGTGTGTTGGGTTGTTCTTTCTCTGGGTCGGGTATTTTGTGAGCATCGATGAGGTTTTGGATTTCATGCCTAAGGCGGGGGCAGTTATCAGTGTCATGGCCTTTTTGTTGGTGGAAGTGGCAATATTGGTTCAGGTCAAAGTAGTGTGGCACAGGGTTTGGGATTGGTCTAGGGTCTAAAGGCTTCAGGAGTCCTTGTCCTTTCAACTTCTCAAGCACCTTTGACATAGGTCTACCAAGATTGGAGAATTGCCTATTTCTGACGGTAGCGACCTCGGCCGTAGTGGGCTTGGTCTCAGAATGCCCCCCAAAAGCTCTTTTATTCTGGCCATAAAACTTTCTGTTTTCAGCCTCCTCTTCTTCAATATCCATAACAGTCTCTCTCAACTGTCGGAAATCCACAATCATGGAGGTCATCCTCCTCAGCTTGCCATAAATTGAGGGCTTAGTACCCTTGATAATCATCTTAATCTGGTCCTTCTCTGAAGGCCGAGTCTGCATTTTCAAAAGTTGACCTCTCCAGCGGTCTACATACTCTTTGAAGCTCTCCTCCGGCTTCTGCTTAGTGTTCTCCAAATCTCGGAGTGACAAATCAATCTCCAAGTCCGTAACATACTGTTTTAGAAATGCATCTGCCAATTCCTTCCAATCTTCTTTAACTTTTTTCTCAAGGCTGTGATACCACACTACGGGTGCCCCATCGAGCGACATCCCGAACATTTTCTGCACCTGACGCTTCGATAAGCCCACTGCACTCATAACTGCAACATACTGGCGGAGATGGACCCTCGGATCCCCATTCCCGCTAAACTTGGCCATATCCGGCATCTTGAACTGAGCAGGCAGCTGTTCCTCAAAAGTCATCGCTTCATAATCCAGTAAGTCTTCGTCCTTACCCTTCATCTTGCGGGTAACTGATTCTACCTGGTCTCGAAGCTTCTGTAACTCCACCTGGGACCTAACTGTCCTCCCAGCGGCATAATCAGCCATATCATCATCGAAAGCGGGGATGTCATCCCCCAACCCAATCGGAGGCTCCTCACGCCTCACATTTTCAGAATTTCCCCCAGCACGGGGTACACCATATTTGCCATCGTAGCGGTCAAGGCTTGCAACTGTTCAGTGATCTTTGCAAAACCATTCTCTAACTGATCCATACGGGACATCTCGTTACCGGATTCACTCATGCTTTCAACTGTTCTTTTAGTGAGTCTGGTTCCTTCCCTAACCCAAACGGTATCTATGGTGTCTTTTTAAGACACAGATGGTGTTAACAAGGTATATGTATGCATGATGTGCACAAGAAGTATATAACATATACTAAATCAAATAAAATTCTCAAACAAATCGGCCTATTATCATTTTAGAAGCTTTTGGGACAACTGTCATAAGAGTGAACCCGTCCCAGTTTAAATGGCCCAACGAGTTCATGTCTTATGGCAAAGAGCCCAACTAAATCCAAATGATAATATTCCGAACACAATCATAAAATGGCCCATTGTTATTTAGAAGCCTTTTGGCCCAATCGTCATAAGATATGTTCTTCCCAGTTTAAATGGCCCAACAAGCCCATATCTCATGACAAAAGACCCAGATGGATTCAAATAGCAATGTTCCCAAACATAAGCATACAAGGAAGATATTATAAAATAATAACTTCTACCGTGTGGCCCACCATCATTTCAGAAGCTTTGGGCCTAATTGTCATAAGATACGAACCTGCCCCAGTTTAAATGGCCCAGCAAGTTCGCATTTTTTTGACAAAGAGTCCAATTCATCCAAATGATAATGGTCCTAAAGCACAAGGAAATATTTGTTATAGGCTATACAACCCGGTCTACGCATGGGTTCGTGGGAGTATGGACAAAGGCTCTCATCGACGAAGGATGGCCCACAACTAGGTCTCCCCAATCAAGGGTTCGAGCAACCAAGTGAGCACACCCTTTTTTATACACTAAGGTACGTGCCAATGAGCTATGGTGTGTGACTGACTGTCAAATGGATTTCCCGTTGTAGATTCCCCAGAGGGAAGGTGGAGCGAGGCTCACTTAAATACCCAAGCCTCTTAGGCTCTTATCGCTTGGTGTCAGGAATAAACAACGAGTCCTCCAAATTAGTCCATCACAATAGGCTACGAGTAGATGACTATCTAGGTGCCTTCACACAGCTTTTCCTTCTAGAAAGGTAGTGAGTGAAGGAAGACACCAAACCATTACCTAGCCTCAAAATGCCTTTGATCACAACAACCCCATTTCACACATTTGTAGACACGGTTAATTAAAGCATAAATCTATACATTACAAGGCATTATTTCGGGGCCAATTCTCTATCCCCAGTGGAGTCGCCAGACTGTGGGAACACAGAAACTAGACGACGCATGCTGTTCCAGGCTCGGGGGCCTAGTTGGGAGTATGGAGTAGCCAACGGAGGACTAAACCGGAGAATAAGGGAGTCGCCACCTGATGTGAACCGGGACAAAGATTTAAGGCCGCACTCACCCCTCGCAAGGGAAGACCTCAAACCATTGGGTTCGGAATGGTCCCTTACTTATGCAACTTGTAATGTAAAGATTTATGCAATAATCCAACCAAGCCTAGGACATATATTTCCAAGTGCACCACAATCCTAAATTCACATGCTTAAAAGTATAGTTTACATCTAACATACATGGAATCAAATCTTATTGCCAAATTCACATGCTTAAAGGTAGGCCTTTGCAACAACAAGCACATAACGTCATAAGAATTCAATCATTCATGTAAACATAAACACAAACAGTCATGGTAACATTTGCATGTAATATAAAGGAAATCAAAATGACAACAAATAATGTAATAGGCGCATTATGCAAAGAAGCATATAAAATATGGTCAAAATAACCGCATGATAAATGAAATTAATACAAACACATAACTTGAAAAGATGAAGAAAGACACGAATTTAAATATGCCAATCCAAGATGCAATTTTACATTAAAGATGAACATGCCATAATGTGATGCTAAAGGATGCAACTAACATGAGCACAAACATGCACGTGAATACTTTTCCAAGTGGTACGTGGAATTGTATCCCAAGTACAGACCGCACTACCGTCCATTCGGAATCGGCTACGGAATTTACGTCTGGGTTTCCATCCGATATACCACAAGAAATAATGTCACAACATGGATGCATAAATTGTAATACATTAAGCCAAGACTAAGGTAGATGATGCAATTATATGGAATTTCATAATACATGCATGAATAAGGCAATGATGTACAAAAGAATCAGTGACATGACAAGAAGCGCGGCGAAGCATCGTGGTAAAGGATCTTATCCCCGTGAAACGGAGGGCCTTCAATCCGACTTACTAAGCCCATGCGCAATGAACACATAATATGCATAAAATAAAGGCATAATAACAAAGACAAGATATCGGACTTTGTATATCCGATTGAACACATCTCACGTCCAATCGAATATACGTCATCCGGCGCGGCGAAGCATCGTGGTAAGGATCTTATCCCCGTGAAACGGAGGGCCTTTAATCCGACTTACTAAGCCCATGCGCAATAAACACATAATATGCATAAATAAAGACAAAAGTAAACACAAAATACTCGGCGCGGCGAAGCATCGTGGTAAGGATCTTATCCCCGTGAAACGGAGGGCCTTTAATCCGACTTACTAAGCCCATGCGCAATGAACATATAATATGCATAAAATAAAGGCATAATAACAAGACAAGATATCGGACTTTGTATATCCGATTGAACACATCTCACGTCCAATCGAATATACGTCATCCGGCGCGGCGAAGCATCGTGGTAAGGATCTTATCCCCGTGAAACGGAGGGCCTTTAATCCGACTTACTAAGCCCATGCGCAATAAACACATAATATGCATAAATAAAGACAAAAGTAAACACAAAAATACTCGGCGCGGCGAAGCATCGTGGTAAAGGATCTTATCCCCGTCAAACGGAGGGCCTTTCATCCGACTTACTAAGCCCATGCGCTTTTCTCATCATTACATAAATAAATAACGTGCAGAAAATTAAATGGCGGAATAATTAAACAACTAACAAAATTAAACAAAAGAACATGCCGTTTACTCAAGTGGTACGTGGAGTTGTGGCCCGAGTACAGATCATACTACCGTCCATTCGGAATCGGCTATGAAATTTACGTCCGGGTTTCCATCCGATATACCTCAAGAGGCGACACGCCTTTCATTTTATCCAATGCCCACAACACACATCATATTTATAACACATACATATTTATCTACTCAAGGGCCGCAACATACATTTAAACATCATAATCATGCGAATAACGCTCAATGAATAGTAAAAACGAAACTGAAAACAAGTGTGAAAAATACCCTCAGGTCTAACCTTTTTTGCCGACTTTCGGGCTTGCGTTTCGCGGAGATCGGAAGGGTAAAGCTCCTCAACTTTTCTGGTTCACTGGTCTAGCGTCTTAACTCACTGTTTTGCTGTTTTGCTTGCTGTTTGGTCTCCGATTTGCTGCTGTTTTCGCTGTATTTCTGCTCACTGTTTCAGCTCACTGTTTTGGTGTTTTAGGCTACTGTTTTTGATGTTTTTAAAGGCTTTAAGTGCAGATTTTTTTGTGATATCTTAAGGATTAAAAGTGCAGTTTTTTATGCAGTTTTTTAGTGTTTTAGGGGCTGTTTTAGGGTGATTTTGCTGTTTGGGCGTGTAAAACAGTGCAGTTTTTTTTGTGTTCACTGCAGTGCGTTTTTTGTTGTAATTTTCAGTGATGGAGGGCTGCTGTATAGGGCTGGTTTCGGTGATGTGTGGGGGGTTTACGGAGGTGGTTTTCAGTGGTGGTTAGGGGCTGTATTGGTGGTTGTATTGGCTACAGAAATTCGGCTATGGAGGGGTGCAAGGGAGATGGTGTTCACGGCTAAGGAGGATGAGATGGAGAGAAAATTTTCTGTCTTGATTTCTTGCTTTGGCCGTGAGTCTTGGTGTGTTTCTAGGGCTTGGGCGTGACTTAGGTTGTGTGAAGGGAGAGAATGGCTTTGGTTAGGGGTTGTTTATATAGAGAAGGGTTAGGGCTTCACCTTGTCTCACAAGGAAGGGATTTGGTGCATTCAATAAGGATATGATTTAGTGCTAGGTAAGGAAAGCAATGGATTTGATTGGGGGACATGTCTTGGCTAGATTAGGAATACAATATATTTGATTGGTTAGGATTAGGCATTTAATTTGTTAGATTAGGAAGTCAATATTTAATTTTGTTGGTTTAGGAATCAAATATTTTAGATTGGTAATTATCTTATTAGATTAGGAATGTTATATTGATTAGCTTAAATTTTAGGATTGATTTAATTAGGTATATAATTATTAAATTAGGCATGTTTTAGTTTAATTGGTAATTGTTTATTTTATGTTTGGTATATGTTTATTTAATTATTAATTATTTAATTATTATTTTATTTAGTTAATGTTTTATTAATATTTATTTATTTAATTTGGGGGTATTTTAAGGGTGATGGGCGTGTGGGCCTTGGTGGGTGGGAGTGGGCTTGGCTAGGTGCATGTTAATTTAGTTAAGTGTTTGGGCTAAGTTTGTGTGGGCTAGGTGGGTGTGTAGGCTAAGTTCATGTGGACTAGGTGTGTGTGGGCCGGGTTTAGGTGTCTCGGGGCGAGCATAAATTTAAAACAGAAAACAAACGAGTTACTTGAAGCCAAACTAGTGAACTTAATCCGTCAATGAGTCAATTCTTGACTCTTCCCTTCCGATGTCCGTTTCCCGCGGTTTCCGTAACTTAAAAGGTAGTTGTCTCCAAATAAGACTCCTCATCGGGTTTCACATGCAAAAATGCAATGCCTACAACTAGTCTCCAGACTAATGTTTCATGAAAACCATTGGAATCATATATTCGTATAGAAACGACATTTACCGGCCTAAACGAGTTTACTCTCTGACCAAGTTAGTTGTAAACCTTGACCAGGAACAGTCTGATAATGACAACGTCATGAATACTACTCAATGTCAGTTGCGACGCTTTGCAACAATCCATGACTATCATTCTAAGGTCAATACGTCTTTAACCATATTCAAAGATAGATTTATTATAGAAACTGCATATATTATTCATATAATAATATTTTAACAGAAGTATTCAACAGAAATACAACGGGAATTGGCGCTCTGAGCACCAACCCCAACATTAACTCTCCAAGGGTTTTCTCTTGTTCATCATGTTGAAGTTCATGACGAACCCGCCCCAGCATTCGGGTAGAGACTGTAAGATCAAATCTATGGAAGTCTCGGCCTCATAGGTAATGTCCAGGTAACTCAGTAATCATCTGCGACACCTAGTGCTTGAAAGATATACCCTCTGACACACGCGAGCGAAAGAGCTTCTTTTGCAATTCGTACTTCTAAGATATAAGAATAGATCTATGAAGATCATTTAATTTCAACATCATGGTGTAAGGATCTAACCCTTAGTTCTGACGACGAAATTAAGGAGTCATCGCAGCTAGCATAACAGATTGAGCACTAAAGTTATCATCACGATGAGTCTTCCAAATCTCATGGTCGACTATTTGCTCAACTCCGGGCTCGGGCCCGAGAGGTTTCTCTATTACATAGAGTAACTTCTCAGCTCCCAGGACTATCCTGAGATTCTTTTCCCAATTTGGAAAATTAAAGGCGTTGAAGACATTTTCACCCAGGATTATGTCCTTTGACGCTAATCTTTCAAGTCATCTTGATTGCTATAGTGCAACTATCCAATCAACGATTTCGGGTTTAATCAAATGTAATGATTACTATAGTCTAACTATATAACCAACTATAAATGATTGGTTAAATTCAAATGTATTGATTATTATAGTATAACTATATAACCAACTACAAATGAAGTAGTTTTAATACGGTCTAACTGTTTAATTAAAACAACAATTGAATATTAGTCTAACTAATATATGTATAATAATGACGAAAAAAAAATGAGCGCGTATTGGCAAGTATCTAAACGAAATTGCAAATTTAATACTTGCCCCACTATTTTTCGGCGAGCCTCTAACCCTCTGTGGAGTACTCGGGAAACCTAGTTTCCTAATGGGCTAGAATCCCGTTAAATAACACACAACCTTGAATTTGGCCAACAAGTGTATGAAACTTAACTAGGTAGATCTCTAATCAATTGGATCTCATCCAATTCTTAGATCCAGTAGGTGGACCTCCAAGTCCGAAACATATATCCAATATATGTAAATATATCAAATATATTTCCTAAATTTTTTCCTCTAAATCAAATAAGTCTTGGCTTTCACTCAACGAGCTTAATGATTCTAGTTGAGCACGACCCATTGACAGTGGGAAAGCTTCGTAATCGAAGTCGATGAACTAGAAGTGACATTGACTTTAGCCAACAAGTCACAACCGCCCAAGACATACGATATGGAACAAAGCTTACGCGATTCAAACACATTCGCGATGGACAAAGGTCTTGACTTTGGCCAACAAACCAATGCCAATCTTGGATCTTGAGAGAGAACCACTCAATGGAAGGAAAAACGCTTAATATTGTATTGAGGGTTTTTTTTTGTGTAAATTGACAACCAAATTATTATCTTTGATTATGTCTCATCATACACCCTTAAACATGCATTATAAAAGCATAATAAGGCGCGATAAAATTTAATAATGATATGCAGATGAATATATAATCAATTGTTCCTATAACAAATCTCTCTCTTTCCTCTCTCCCGCTAGCACTATTCTTACTTCTACCCAATTACATAATACATTAAAGAAACCTCATTTACATTAAGGGGAATTGATGAGAAGAGAAATACAAAGAGAATAGAGATAATAGGCTGGACACGCAGGTCCAATTTAATAAATAAGTACCATACTTACAACAATTTCCAAAATTGCCCTCACCCTTCTAATATACATCTGATATACATTATTCATACAATACATCCAAGTATTCACACAAAGCATGTTATCAATCAATCTAATCCAATTAATTAATCTTTGATTAATGACCATCCAATGTTCAAAGAACGATTTGATTTGCCCGAGTCAAACTCGTTTAAGAATAAATACTCAAAGTAAGTATTCTTGAATTATATCGAACTATAATTTTAAATCCAATTTAAATTGTATCCAATACTAATTCATATTTAATTCCAAATTGAACAATTACACTTTCAATATTGCCTTTAAGGACTTGGATTCCAAATCCAATCCAATTGGGTCTTATAGGCCCAATTAGCATCCAATATTTTTCAATTAAAGTCCAATGAGCTTTTAATTAATTCTTTAGGCATGTGCTTTGACCATTATGAATCAAACCCAAGATGTCAAGGGCCAAGTTAGGAATCACCATATGCCATAAAATCAATTTAGGCCCATTAAGCCAATTAAATTATTAAAGGCCCAATGTCATATTTTTGACTTTATGGAAATGGTTTAGGCCCAAATATGATTCAAGACCAAAATTTGGCCCAACCAAGCCCATTAGCCCAATACAACAAATTAGATTAATATATCATCCAAATTACATATTATCCATTTCAAATGTAATTAACATAATTAATTAATTAATATAGTATTTCCAAAACACTAATTAATCTAATTAATCATGCTTAACATCTAATTCATGTCCAACACAAATTAATCAAAATCAATCTTTCCAACATACTTCATATCTCACGGCAATGGCAACAAAATAACATCCAATTTTATTTCAATCCAATTAAATCAACATTCAACATCTAAGATTCATTTCATCCCATTTAACATATCCAATTGTTAAAATTCAAAAAATCACCATGAGCTACTCCTAGGGTGCATTCAGCCATGTATGATATTTTTGGGGTTTTTTTTATCTAATCAATTTATTACAAATCCAATTTATTAATTTAGGTAAAATCAAGCTCCAAACACAAAATCCCAAATTAAAGTCTATGAACCCTAGAATCCAAATCATGTTTAGATCTCGCTCTGATACCATTGTTAGTGTCCTAGACATGCAAATGATCTCTAATGAATTATTTGTGTGTGAATAATCTAAATTAAGTTGCAGAAATTACTTACAAATATTGGTGGAAGTTCAAAACTTTTTCATGGATGTAGAAGCTCCAAGCCCTCTTTTAGTGTTTCCAACACTTGGGTGAGTCTCCATATCACCTTGTTTCACTCCTTAATGTGCTAGCATACTTGAATTTTGAAACAAAAATCCATGGGAGAGGAGAAGCTCATGTTTTTTGTGAGGAAGAAGAGAGAATAGTTTGTTGTGCATAGTAACCATATCATGCTTCCAAAGTTGACTTGTTAATTTATATTAAGTTTGTGTGTTGAATTGGTTTGAGTTTTTTAAAAGCAATCCAAGCTTTACACTCAACAAATCAAATCCAAAATCAAGTCTAACTACTTCCATCATTAGTCCAACAAATGATGTAAGTGAAGTCGGTCCCACCACTTTTAAATTCCAAATTTAAGTCGACTAACTCAACACGCAACTTCGCTCGGGCCCGAGTTCGTTTAATTCCGAATAAACGAATTTTCCGTTGCGACGTAATTAAATCTAATTTAAATAAATAATAATGCCTAGAAAAATTATTACGAAAGTCGCTTGCGAATTAATTCTAAATTAATTTGTTTGCCCGAATTAAAATCAAATTTTAATTCCGCTTTGAAATCTAATTTCATTTAATATATCTAATATATTATTTAATCGATTAATTCCAAATTAATCGCTCTCTCTTTTATTCGAATTTTATCCTAGATAAATTCTTGACGCAATTAATCCCAGATTAATTTTCTCTCTCATAATTATTCCCAGATTAATTATGTTCGATTCAAATGTCATCGGTGAATCTTTGGGAGGCGACCTAAGAGATCCATGGATATGTTGACAGTAAATCCGGTCATCGGACTATCAGAATACGTGTGTACTCAGTACCACGTTCTTATCGATTTACAGGACATGGTTGGCTTCTAGCAAAGCACCGTGCCTACCCAATTCTCCAGAAATATTCTTTTAAGAAATATATAATCTATATCAGGCGTAGTATACATAATATTGCGTATTACGATCCATTATCAGATATCACATGCTAGGCCAGAGGCTGAAGTTGTGTCTGCCCCGTACGAAGCATATATCGGATCACTAGCAACTAGTCTCTTTATGATCGGAAAGTCATGACCTAGTCATACTTTCCCGATGGCTATAGCACTATAGAGTACCAGTTCTGTATCCCTGCGTGATCATCATCTCCATATGACTGAAGTGATACTTATATCTTGACATCACACCCAATACACTACGATTCTTAGTATACCCAGAAGAGGCGTACACATAACTTGTTAAAGCCGCGGACAACCAAAAGCAAAGTATACTGATTGTCGCAAGTATTAGCGATGCAAGTCTCAAGTTAAGACCATATACACCCACCCTGATTCGGATTCCCATAGACACATAGTCATACTACCAATGGGATTCCGAGGGGTTTATCCAGAGCGAAGCTGTTCCCGTACCATCGGCAAACTGAACCTCATATCACACTTGCATGAGTGTCCAATACCCAAATATATGAGAACTATGCCGTTAAGCTTCCATAACGCGCACAAGTGTAATACTAGCCTATTCTGCATTATCGATGTCCAGTCTCGATAATACTACAACTAGGGATATTTAATGATTAAACCTTACGTTGATTAATAATGTCTTATATCTTATTAATCTGGTACTAATCATATGGACTTTTATCATTTACATATCCAAGTAATCTAATTACAAATGATAAAAGAGCAGTTTCCTTTGTCACATAGTTAATTTTGTACAAGAACATCATGTTCTTTACAAAATAGTGATGCTATGGGTCATAATTGTCCAACATTACATGCAATACTGTAATCCCAAAACAGAATGCATACAAACAATTAATCAAATTAAATTTAATAGCGAAAGCTAGATCCCATGAATATATTTCAGCTCACAGCTTTGGCACGATCTCGCATATGTATATTCATTAGGTAGACAACTCATTGTCAATCACTCAATAGTGACTCATGAGTTCCGGTCCTGGTCGTTTCTCGTTGTGACAGTTTTGGCATGTTCACAATGAGGCGTACCAAGGTTAAACTTGTCAATGATAAATTCAAGATACTTGCGTAGTCCTGACAGCTTTGGCACGTTCAGGATTTCCGTTTTCGCTTGAACTTATCTAGTATCACATATACATCCGATATG